>JBAMBS010001676.1:0-12695 GCA_037044455.1 Zygothrica quintamaculata | reverse complement strand
CAAAAACAAACATAAAAAGAGCACATTATGTTTTTTTCTTTGATTTTGTAATGTTTTTTGTGTGTGTGTTTTAAAAAAATTTGCAAATATAAAGGAAAATGATTTAAAAAAATATACAAAAAGAATTAAATAAATTATAAATATATATATAAATATATATATAATATATAATATATATATATATGTATATATATAAAACTGAACAATTGTAAACAATGTACTATGCAATTATTATGAAAATAAAAACAAAAGCAACATCAACAACACATACAACGCGTACAAGCGAACAACATAAAAAAGAAAGCAAAAAATATTAAAAAAAAAATAATTGACTTTCTACATAAAATATACATTATATACATACTTACATAACATACATAACATACATACTTATATACATATATTAATATAATTTAGTTAATTTTACATATATATATATAAATATATATATTTATATATATATATATTAATATATTATATATATATATATATATAATTTATATGCTATACACTATATATATAATATATATACACACACAACACAACAACAACAACAACAACATGGCAACATCAGAAAAAAAAACACAATTTCTTTGGACAATATTTCGATGAGTATTCAAATGTGACAGATACAACAGCAACAGAAGCAGCATAAAGAAAAATAATAAATTTAAAAAAAATTATATATAAAATGCGAGAGCAAAACGTGTAAAATTAAACCAAAAATTTAGCAATTTTTAAATCAAATTTATTAATTTTAGTTATGCAATTTTAAAAACAAAAAGAAAAAAACAAATACAAAAAATTTCAGTCGTTCATCGGCAAATTTTCAAAACAAACAAAAACTTGCACAAGCCAATGTTTCTATATATATATATATATATTTAAATATATATATATATATACACATATAAATATATTTAAATATATATATATATATATTATATATATATTTAAATATATATAATTATTTTCATAAATTTTAATTTTTTTCTTCTCTTTTAACTAAACAAAAAAAAGACAAAATGACATTACAAATTTTGTGCTTAATTTTTACAGTTTAAAGCAAAAGCAAAACATTAAAAAAGGCATAAATTTATTATGATGTATGAGCTGTATATGTATTTAAATTTAATTAAATTAACTCTAATTTTACACAATATGTAAAAAGCATAAATAAAAAAAAACAAAAACAAAACATTTACAACATCTAAAAAAAAGCATATTAAATTAAATTAAAACATAAAATAATTTATGTTGTAAGTGAGAAAATTCAATGAGAGTTCAGCTAGGCGAAGACCCGCAAGAAAACTAAAAAAAAAGTATAGAAAATAAAAAATAAATATATAAAAATAACAAATATTTTTGAGGCGTTTTAAGGTTAGGAAGAAGAAAAACAAAAGCAGAAGAAGAAACAGAAAAAGAAGCAGAAGCCAAAACACATCTCAAAAACTTCAAGTAAAATCTTTGGCGTGACGCATACAAAAAATATAAAAGAAGAAAAATATCAGCAATAAAAAGCAACAGTAACAACCATATCAAAGGCGTATGTTAGATTAACTATAACAAAAAAAAAAAAAAAGAAATTAAATGCATACTTATAATAAAATAATAATAATAAAATAAATATAAAATAATTAAAATTAATTTCAATTTTAAATTCTTTATTTAAGTTTTAAGAGCAAACTGCAGCTAATTTTTATTAGTTCTTACTATATGGGCGACAGTGTGTAGTAGTCTGTGTATATTAAGCAGGGCGTGGTTCTATATAATATATATACATATACATAAATATATATATATGTATATTATAGTACCGTTATACGAATTTCTCATATTTTTCATATATATATTATCCATTTTTATCATTAAATTTTCTTTGCTTATTCTTTTACTATGTGCAATTATTGCTTTAAATTAATTTTCATTTGGTGTTTTCATTTCTCTATTTTATGTAAATTTGTTGTAAATCGTATAAATTGTAAAATATTCATAAATTAAGTATAATTGTACTTAATTTAAAAAATTAAAGAGATAAAACACAAAAACATACAAAAAAGAACAATCTCGTTAATTATTAAAAAAAATACAATTTATTTTCTTATAAGAACTTAAAGCAACAACGATCTTGAAGCTCCTAATTAGTGCATAAACAAATAAATAAAATACAATATATATATATATATCAGATAATACACACAAATACACACACTTACACACACACACAGATAAAACTTGGTAGCTATATTAAATCGGAATATAATTATTAAAAATATTTGATTTATCTCTGCTTATGTTAATTAATTATTATAATACAACATATTTTTTACAGCGTTGTATAATTTTTATTAATTATAATTTTTATTTTTTTGTATTTCAACATAAACATAATAAATATATGTATGTATTCGTCTATATATATATATATTTATAAATTGTTTTTTTAATTAATTAATATTTAAATATTGTTGTTATTTTTTAAACGCGTTTATTTTGTGTGCCCCAAAAAAATAAGTTTGTAATATGCGCGCTCATTTTTTTGATATAAATATATATATATATATATATATATGTATGTATATGTAAAATTCTTTAAAAAAAAATTTTGTTTTTTTTTCTCACTGCAAAGGGAATTTTTAACATTTTATGTTTTTACAGGAATTGAAACTTGACAAATAATACAAAAAAAAGAAAAAACTAAAATTCAGCCTAAGAACGCACAGTCCCAAAATAATATTTTTATTATTTTTTAATATCATTTTATTAAATAATAAACATGAATAAAAATAAAATCCATAACAAACTAAAATAATAATCTATATGCCAAATTGTTAAAGCGTAAATCCTGAATTTTTAACATATCCAAATTTATAAGGCGGCTTAACTTAAAAAGACATTTTACAATTTAGGCATTAAAAATGTATTAAAAAAATAAATTCTAAAATATAAAATTATAAATACTTTCACTGAACTGCTAACAAAACATAATCCCATTTGTTGAAAACAAAAAAAAAACGCCCAGGAAAAAAATCTTTGTAATAAAATGAAAAAGAGAAAACAGAAAGAATGAAAAAAAAGAAAATCGAAAATCGTACGCTAGCTATAAGTTCTATATAAATGATGTTTAATTAGTGTGTGTGTAAGTATATATATAATATATATATATATATATACATATATATATGTATGTATATATATTATATATATGGGAAATGTGGAAGAAAAAAAATATCTAGTTAAATTATTTTTATTTAATTTTCATTCTCGCATATGAGTTTTAGTCAAAAATCAAAATTTTTTCATTTAGTTTTTTAGATGCAATTCTCATTTAACATTGGATCCAATCAAAGCTAGAAAAATTTCGTTAATTAATAGCAAAAAAAAAAAGAAATTTCAATTAATTTTAATTAAAGGTTGTTGCAATAGTTTAACCAAAAATTCATTTGCATTTAAACACTCCCCGCCCGCCCACTTCAGTTTCGTTCTTATCTTTGTTGCAAATTTGCTGCGTAGTTTTCAACTCTAATGAAAAAATAATGAAAATATAATTAAAAAAACAAAATAAATATTAAATCGCATTGGGGCACAAGGTAGGTGCTGCTGTGTTTATAAGTAACTCGAGGTAACCTTTTAAACCGAAGTCAAACAACTCTAAGATTTGCTAGGGAACATACAATATATACACATACACATATAACACTTACATATACACAACATACATATATACTAAACATACATATATATATATTTATCTATATATACTTACATATATATATGTGTATATTTATATATATACTTATAGTTTTTAATAATAAAGCAGCAGCAGCAGCAGCGCGTGTCAATTTTTAAATTTGCAAAATATAAAAAAAAAATGAAAAATTTAAAAGAAAAGCAAAAAAAAGGCTTAGGAAAACATAAAAACATAACCAAAATAAATTACACCAACACTCACACACACACCTACACATAGACAGACAGACATGACACGATACAGACACATCGACAGACGCAAGGAAATCGAGTTTTAACTTTGAAACTTTATTGAAACGGACAACTGCATAGTGTAGTGCGTACGCGTAATTACTGGTGATAATTTTGAAAAAAAAAAACAATTTAATTACATATTACTACATATAAAAATAAATTAAAAAAAAAACACAATACAACAAAAATAAATCACATAATTAATTATTAATATAATAATAAAACATTTGCTAATTGAACAAAAAATGCAAGCAAAAATAATTAGCAGATATATTTATAAAGTAAACAATTTTCGTCGCCACCTCTGCCCCTCCCATAATTGTCTATGTTATACGCATTATATATAGATATATATACATATATATATATATCAAATACATTCCTTATTCAAAGTAAATGTGTCTCTTAGTATATCAAGTTTATATATATAGGATTTGTAAGCTATAACTTTTGAGCACACACAAAAAAAAAAAATAAATAAGAAAATGTAAGGGAAAAGCAGCAAAACGAAACGAATTCAAAACGAGTAAAATTTTTGTTCAGTGTACGTGTTTTTTTTAGCAAATTAGGCATTGAATTTAGCAAAAACAGTATTTTAGTTACCCTCAAATATATATGATAAAATCACACACAAACACACGTATACACACAATTATATATACACACACACATTAATATTTGGCAGCTGGGTCTCTTATTTTGTGGTAGCTGCTGGCGATTTGAAGCAAAAACGATTTAAAAATAATTTATTACAAATTTAAAGCATAGACAGTTTATTGTGTACATGTGTGTATTGTGAGTGTGTATGCGTATCACAGTGCGTGTGCATGTGTGTATATATAATATATATATGTGTGTGTGTTTGGTTTGGGTCAAAAAGTAATTGCGCCTGCCCCTTGTAGAGGACAAATATAATATAATTGGCCAGATTTTTAGATTATCAGCGGAAATAGTTGTTTTTTATTTGAAATAATTTCGACACACACACATACACACACAACAACAACAACATAGACACTTGTTAAACTAATCCACCGAATAAAAACAATCTCATTAACTAAAGGAAGAAATATAAAAGATTAAAATGAAAAAAATTAAAAATTAAAAATGAAAAATGAACAAGAAAATATAACACAAAAAATTATTTCCGCGTTTGCTTTTCAATTTTTTTTCTTTTTCATTTTGCATTTAATTAGTGCTAATTAATTAATACCACAACAAAAACACACACACACACCAACATATACACTGATAAACTTTGAGGGCGAATTGAATAAGAAGAAAAAGGAAAAAGATAAACAACAACAAGAAATTGATATCATAGCAACAAATTTTAATTGAAAATTTTCTAAGTGTTTAGTGGAAAAAGTGTAAGAAAAAAATCGTATCTTAATTTATATATATATATATATAAATACATATATATATAAATAAAAAATAATACAAAAAAACAAAAAACACAAAACAAACATTTACACTTAATACTTACACATACATATACATATATATATGCTACATAATATTCTTAATAACACTTACATGTAACATGAATACATAACATAACATACATAACATAGCATGCATAACATAACATAACATACATACAGTCATACATACATACATATAAAAACATAACATCAGCCTACAGAATGCAATGTAAACAGTGCAAAAGAGCAAACTTTTTCATAAAGAGAAAAAAAAAGGAAGAAGGAAGAACTAAAACTTTTTTCAATATTCAATAACACTTTTGTTACACGTTTCTGCAACTCGTATGCATACATAAAAACACTCACATAGATACACTTATACATGCATACACACACATACAGCAGCATAAACATATATACGCTAACATTCTTACAAACGAAAATTATCAATTTAAATGAAAACAAGTCAAATAAATATATATCAAAACATTGCACAATAAATTTTCATGAAATGCAAACACAAACACAAATGCTAAATGCAACACACTCAACACACACAGTTACAACATTCAATCAACCAATACACACATACACACACACGAAATTGAGAAATTATAAACAATAATTAAAACTACTATTTATTAAATGTTGTTAGCATTTCAAAAAAAAAAAACCCAAAAAAAATTAAAGAAATAAAATATAAAAAAAAAACGCTGTAGTGCAAAAGCAAAAAGTACGAACAACAAGAAAAAATTGTAAGCAAACATTTAAAAAAAAAAGAAAACAAACAAAAATACATATATAAATTTAAGCATTAATTACAGTAAAAAACAAACAAAGAGTAATTTGATTGCAAACAAAATATCTTGAAATACATTAAACAAAAAAAACAACAGCAACAACAACAGCAAACAGCAACAAAAAAAACAACTATACAAAAATACAAAATACAATATACATAATACAATTCTTTGATCTTGAGCGAAACAAATAAATGAAACTTATAAAACTTATACACAAAAAGTAAAAAAAAAAACTCAAAAAGAAAACTTTGTTTTATTTCACAAAGAAAAGACAACAAGAAAAAAAAAGAAAGTAGCGAGAAACATTTAATATGTTTTTCGCAAACCCCGAAAAAAATATATAAATAATTCACTTATACTTTTACCATATTTACAGTTAACAATCAACTCGGCACTTTAAACACCTACTGCAAGGCATCGAGTATACCTATATAAACATAAAAAAAACCTTTTTCTATATTAACCCTTAAATGTTACATAAAATTTTAATGTTTTTTTTAGACTTCTCCTTTTATTACAGTCCATTAACACAGCAAAGCCATCATCAGGATACTTTATTTATGCTTATTCCCCTTTTTTTATTGAACAATTGGCTTAAGTTGATGTTTAATTTTTGCCTGCTGCATGCGGTAAGTAATTAAAGTAAAGAATTTAAGATCCTAAAGCTCTTAATTACATCAATAATAATTCGATTAGAAATAAAATACAATTTAATTTTATAGCTCAATGCGCGCCGTTGATAATTGCCAAATAAATAAAATAATAACATTTTAAACTGAAAATATTTGAAATTTTTTCCTGTAATTAAGAGCTTTAGGATCTTAAATTCTTTACTTTAATTACTTACCGCATGCAGCAGGCAAAAATTAAACATCAACTTAAGCCAATTGTTCAATAAAAAAAGGGGAATAAGCATAAATAAAGTATCCTGATGATGGCTTTGCTGTGTTAATGGACTGTAATAAAAGGAGTTTTTTTGGGGTTTGCCAAAAACATATTAAATGTTTCTCGCTACTTTCTTTTTTTCTTGTTGTCTTTTCTTTGTGAAATAAAACAAAGTTTTCTTTTTGAGTTTTTTTTTTACTTTTTGTGTATAAGTTTTATAAGTTTCATTTATTTGTTTCGCTCAAGATCAAAGAATTGTATTATGTATATTGTATTTTGTATTTTTGTATAGTTGTTTTTTTTTTGTTGCTGTTTGCTGTTGTTGTTGCTGTTGTTTTTTTTGTTTAATGTATTTCAAGATATTTTGTTTGCAATCAAATTACTCTTTGTTTGTTCTTTACTGTAATTAATGCTTAAATTTATATATGTATTTTTGTTTGTTTTCTTTTTTTTTTAAATGTTTGCTTACAATTTTTTCTTGTTGTTCGTACTTTTTGCTTTTGCACTACAGCGTTTTTTTTTATTTTATTTCTTTAATTTTTTTTGGGTTTTTTTTTTTTGAAATGCTAACAACATTTAATAAATAGTAGTTTTAATTATTGTTTATAATTTCTCAATTTCGTGTGTGTGTATGTGTGTATTGGTTGATTGAATTTTGTAACTGTGTGTGTTGAGTGTGTTGCATTTAGCATTTGTGTTTGTGTTTGCATTTCATGAAAATTTATTGTGCAATGTTTTGATATATATTTATTTGACTTGTTTTCATTTAAATTGATAATTTTCGTTTGTAAGAATGTTAGCGTATATATGTTTATGCTGCTGTATGTGTGTGTATGCATGTATAAGTGTATCTATGTGAGTGTTTTTATGTATGCATACGAGTTGCAGAAACGTGTAACAAAAGTGTTATTGAATATTGAAAAAAGTTTTAGTTCTTCCTTCTTCCTTTTTTTTTCTCTTTATGAAAAAGTTTGCTCTTTTGCACTGTTTACATTGCATTCTGTAGGCTGATGTTATGTTTTTATATGTATGTATGTATGACTGTATGTATGTTATGTTATGTTATGCATGCTATGTTATGTATGTTATGTTATGTATTCATGTTACATGTAAGTGTTATTAAGAATATTATGTAGCATATATATATGTATATGTATGTGTAAGTATTAAGTGTAAATGTTTGTTTTGTGTTTTTTGTTTTTTTGTATTATTTTTTATTTATATATATATGTATTTATATATATATATATATAAATTAAGATACGATTTTTTTCTTACACTTTTTCCACTAAACACTTAGAAAATTTTCAATTAAAATTTGTTGCTATGATATCAATTTCTTGTTGTTGTTTATCTTTTTCCTTTTTCTTCTTATTCAATTCGCCCTCAAAGTTTATCAGTGTATATGTTGGTGTGTGTGTGTTTTTGTTGTGGTATTAATTAATTAGCACTAATTAAATGCAAAATGAAAAAGAAAAAAAATTGAAAAGCAAACGCGGAAATAATTTTTTGTGTTATATTTTCTTGTTCATTTTTCATTTTTAATTTTTAATTTTTTTCATTTTAATCTTTTATATTTCTTCCTTTAGTTAATGAGATTGTTTTTATTCGGTGGATTAGTTTAACAAGTGTCTATGTTGTTGTTGTTGTTGTTGTTGTTGTTGTGTGTGTATGTGTGTGTGTCGAAATTATTTCAAATAAAAAACAACTATTTCCGCTGATAATCTAAAAATCTATAAAAAATATTCTAAAATTATATAAAAATCTATTAACTAAACTAAAACGTTTAACGCAAATTTAACTAAATTGCATATTAACATTTCTATTAGAATTATATAAATATATATATTAATATGAAATTGTATTAACTAAATGTAATTTAAAATATTAACACATATATATACACACACATACATATAAATTAATTTATATATATGTGTGTATATATATAATTATATATGTGTATATTGCACACGCCAAATAAAACAACTTGTCTGGGACTCTTGTTCTATACTATTTATATATGTATGTGTGTATGCATGTGTGAGTGTGTTATTACTCAGTGTGTGTTTGTGTGTTAGTATATGTGTATGTGTGTGTGTATATGTATTCAAAGTCTTGTCACATAAGTCATAGTTATCAGTTGTTCTCTATTCCTCACAATATTTCTTGCAATTTGCGATATGCATTTAACGCGGCCATATAATATATGTGTGTTAATTATGTATGTACGTGTGTGTGTGTATGTATATAGTAATAGTTGTGTATTGTTTACTCATATTCATTTGAATTTAAATATTTTTTTTTTTAAATTTAATTAATTTTAATTTTCGTTTTTTATTTTTTCTTTTCTTATTTTTTGAACTGCTTCAAAATGCATTTCATCATTTGATTACCTTGCAATTCGGTTTTCGGTGTACAAGTTGTTGGTTTTTGTTGTTTAGTGTAATTCATTTTCACTTTCACTTCTAGTTTCTTCTTTCTTATTATTTTTTTGGGCTTTCTTGTTATCTCAAAATTATAGAAAAAATTATAAAGAAAATTTTTGTATAGCAAATTGAATTTTTCTTTTTGTTTTTCTTTAGAAAAATGTTAAGCAAAGGAAATGCTTGTTAAATTTCTTTAGAAGCTTTGTAGTTGTAACTCGTGACATGGAAAATAAATAGAAAATTTATTAGAAACGTCTGTGTATGTTAAGGAAAAACTGTTTTCCACCATCACATATCAGACGCAACTTGGTTCTTGAGGTTAGTTTTCAACTCGTGTGTTTTGGTGTCTCGTGTTTTGTTGTTTTTGTTTGCTGTTTTTCATATTTATGTTTTTTTTTGGACGGTTTCATCAATTTTTTTATAATGTATATAGAATATATATAATTATGTTTTTTTTTTGTTTTTTTGATTCTTGGTGGTTGTCAATTCAATGCTGAATAAACTGGTCCATTATAATCTCTTCATTTTCTTTCATACTTTCTTTCAATTGGTGTCAAGAACTAAGTAAAAACCGTACATTTTTTTATTTTGAGCAAATCTTAGAGTTGTTTGACTTCGGTTTAAAAGGTTACCTCGAGTTACTTATAAACACAGCAGCACCTACCTTGTGCCCCAATGCGATTTAATATTTATTTTGTTTTTTTAATTATATTTTCATTATTTTTTCATTAGAGTTGAAAACTACGCAGCAAATTTGCAACAAAGATAAGAACGAAACTGAAGTGGGCGGGCGGGGAGTGTTTAAATGCAAATGAATTTTTGGTTAAACTATTGCAACAACCTTTAATTAAAATTAATTGAAATTTCTTTTTTTTTTTGCTATTAATTAACGAAATTTTTCTAGCTTTGATTGGATCCAATGTTAAATGAGAATTGCATCTAAAAAACTAAATGAAAAAATTTTGATTTTTGACTAAAACTCATATGCGAGAATGAAAATTAAATAAAAATAATTTAACTAGATATTTTTTTTCTTCCACATTTCCCATATATATAATATATATACATACATATATATATATATATATATATATATATATATATATATATATATTATATATATACTTACACACACACTAATTAAACATCATTTATATAGAACTTATAGCTAGCGTACGATTTTCGATTTTCTTTTTTTTCATTCTTTCTGTTTTCTCTTTTTCATTTTATTACAAAGATTTTTTTCCTGGGCGTTTTTTTTTTTGTTTTCAACAAATGGGATTATGTTTTGTTAGCAGTTCAGTGAAAGTATTTATAATTTTATATTTTAGAATTTATTTTTTTAATACATTTTTAATGCCTAAATTGTAAAATGTCTTTTTAAGTTAAGCCGCCTTATAAATTTGGATATGTTAAAAATTCAGGATTTACGCTTTAACAATTTGGCATATAGATTATTATTTTAGTTTGTTATGGATTTTATTTTTATTCATGTTTATTATTTAATAAAATGATATTAAAAAATAATAAAAATATTATTTTGGGACTGTGCGTTCTTAGGCTGAATTTTAGTTTTTTCTTTTTTTTGTATTATTTGTCAAGTTTCAATTCCTGTAAAAACATAAAATGTTAAAAATTCCCTTTGCAGTGAGAAAAAAAAACAAAATTTTTTTTTAAAGAATTTTACATATACATACATATATATATATATATATATATATTTATATCAAAAAAATGAGCGCGCATATTACAAACTTATTTTTTTGGGGCACACAAAATAAACGCGTTTAAAAAATAACAACAATATTTAAATATTAATTAATTAAAAAAACAATTTATAAATATATATATATATAGACGAATACATACATATATTTATTATGTTTATGTTGAAATACAAAAAAATAAAAATTATAATTAATAAAAATTATACAACGCTGTAAAAAGTTTTCTTGCGGGTCTTCGCCTAGCTGAACTCTCATTGAATTTTCTCACTTACAACATAAATTATTTTATGTTTTAATTTAATTTAATATGCTTTTTTTTAGATGTTGTAAATGTTTTGTTTTTGTTTTTTTTTATTTATGCTTTTTTACATATTGTGTAAAATTAGAGTTAATTTAATTAAATTTAAATACATATACAGCTCATACATCATAATAAATTTATGCCTTTTTTAATGTTTTGCTTTTGCTTTAAACTGTAAAAATTAAGCACAAAATTTGTAATGTCATTTTGTCTTTTTTTTGTTTAGTTAAAAGAGAAGAAAAAAATTAAAATTTATGAAAATAATTATATATATTTAAATATATATATAATATATATATATATATATTTAAATATATTTATATGTGTATATATATATATATATTTAAATATATATATATATATAGAAACATTGGCTTGTGCAAGTTTTTGTTTGTTTTGAAAATTTGCCGATGAACGACTGAAATTTTTTGTATTTGTTTTTTTCTTTTTGTTTTTAAAATTGCATAACTAAAATTAATAAATTTGATTCTCAAAAATTGCTAAATTTTTGGTTTAATTTTACACGTTTTGCTCTCTGTATTTTATATATAATTTTTTTTAAATTTATTATTTTTCTTTATGCTGCTTCTGTTGCTGTTGTATCTGTCACATTTGAATACTCATCGAAATACTGTCCTAAAAGAAATTGTGTTTTTTTTTTCTGATGTTGCCATGTTGTTGTTGTTGTTGTTGTTGTTGTTGTGTTGTGTGTGTATATATATTATATATATAGTGTATAGATTTTCCTTTATATTTGCAAATTTTTTTAAAACACACACACAAAAAACATTACAAAATCAAAGAAAAAAACATAATGTGCTGCTTTTTTATGTTTGTTTTTGATTTTGTGTTTTGTTGTTGCTTTGTTTTTTTAATAATTTTTGGTGTTTTTTTGTTTTCTTTTGTATATATGTTTGTTTGTCTAAACAATTTATAAACTAATTTTTCCATTTTTCTAATGTGTCACAAATCATTCAACCATAAACGCAAACGTATGCAACTTATCTAATTCTAACTTCATATATATATATTTATATATGTGTGTATGTGTATGTAAGTGTGCATATGCATGATTGTGTGTTTGGTGTTGGCTGTTGTTGGTGTGCGTTAATCACTAATTCATTTTTAGAACTCACAAG
>JBAMBS010001674.1:0-250908 GCA_037044455.1 Zygothrica quintamaculata | reverse complement strand
TATCATTTTATAAACATTTGAGGTTAAGCACATCTATTTATATATAAGTATATATATATGATAAAACGTATCAGGAGTTCAACAAGGTTAACATATGTTACCCATATGCTAAGTATGCTAACCTCAAACCTCATACTTAAACAGTTAGACTCTGGTGCTTGGTTGCTTTCGTCAACTGGAACATAATTTATGACGCTTTCATTAAAAGCGACAAGCGAGACAAACGCCCACACACAATCACGGCATGGTAACAAATGTCCAACTCCAACAACAACAACTTCAACTCGAACGACAACAACAACAACAACAACAACAAGCACAACTGGTAAACGGTGTACGTATTTTGTGTGTGTTTAAAATTTGTTTGTAACAGGGGCACTCATGTGCAGGGTCAGTCCATGTTGGCATACCGTACCGTATTGTACCGTTTCGTGACGTACCATATGTACCCATTCCCTAGACGACAAAGACAGCAATGGTAGCGACAACTTCAACTCGGTTACGTATGCCAGACAGTTGTCAGGCGGAGCGCCATAGATGTCGGCAACATTTCACCCCAAACGGTGTCAATTTTTTAATGTCAAACGGTTAACTGGCATGCCGCTGCACATATCCAAAGGATCGCACGATCCTAAAGCAATGAGCAGTGGGTGGTCCTGCTCCTTTTCCATCTTACCCTCCATAATGTCGTCGTCCTAGTCGTCACAGTCGCGCTCTGACATAATTAAAGGCCATTAATCACGTGTGCTGATTCAACAACGCCCACACACAAGGACTCTAGTTGACCTCTTGTATCGTTGGGTTAATCAAGCCACTTGGGGCCCGGCTCTGGACTGAATTTAAATTGTGCAGCCAAGACAAGCCTGCTACACGGTATAACAACAACAAAAACAATAATAAAAACAACAACAACAACAACCACAACAACAGCAAGTATAACTACGCCTTCGACTACAAGTACAAATATGGCCTGGCGGTATCGCTCCTCGTATCGCCTGTTACAGAATGTGTCCAACTGGACAAATTCTTTTTACACATGCTTCGTTTTTTATTTGTTTCTTTTACTTTGTTTTTTTTTTTTATTTTTTGTCTTTACGTCTGATTTTTCCAACCGATTTTTGTTTTCTTTTCTGCTTTATTTTCTGCATTTTTTTTCTGTTTTTTATTTCAGCTCTTTCTGCAGCAGCATTTTGGCGTCAATTAACGTTCTTTGTTGTGGCGTTACATTGGACACTTTTTCGGCCCGGACACACATAGCCACAGTCATAGCCAAATCTATAGCCTCACGTAGATTGGATGCTGCGCTTCAATGCGCATCACTTCAGTTTCTATAGGCCAAGTGGACTGCTGAAGTAGCTATACTTCTGTTAGGAAACTAAAAACGAGATCGAAAAAGCATATATCAGAATAAACTTGATAAATGATTAAAGCCTAGAATAAGCCAAATTAAGCGAATAGTTAACTTATTATTATACAATTACTTTTTAGCTATCCACAAAGTATAGTGAACTTCTAGACTTCTATATAAAATGTATATACAATGAGGGCAACTTTATTGTTTTATGGGCAACATCTTATAGAAGAATAGAATAGAAAGTATAAGTGATATATGATAATAGAAAATGAAACTCTATAAAGTGGTTGGATATACCAATATAACCAATATTATAGCGCATTGTTCGGGAAAATAGAGGAAAAAAATACTGAGCGAAATGATATGACAAAACAAATTCCCATATATTCACAACAGCAGTATACTCACACACAGACACTATTACACATATAGACGCAGGCCTGACACATGTCACACATGCACACACACTAATACGATACGAAAAGATATCGGCTACATGGCTGCTGTTGCTGCTGTTGCTGCTGTTGCTGCTGCTGCTGTTGGCGCTGCAGCGGCGCTTATATAGACTTATAGTCTCGCATATTGACCGCGACAGGGCAGAGTCCGCGACACCTTCGCAACAACACGCTGAAGCTATGGAACCATCCTGGCAATCCCAATAGTCAGCCATTGGCAATACACAGCACTAATCCCCTGCCCCATATGATGAACAATCCTATACAAATTTTCGATACCCTGCACATTCCATGCGGTGGCTTCAACTGGAGTCCAGTATGGGACGCTTGGGGATTGATTTTTAACGAGCGACCAAACTCCGTATGGGAGTTGGAGGCTAGTGAAACATTCGATGCGCTATGAATGTTTTGCTGCGCTTCAAAGTGTTGTATAAAAAATTATGGAAAAACAATTTTTAATGGACTTAAACTGCTGAAAATGGACGCCATGTGTCTGCATTAAAGGTTTAAAAGTGCATCAAAATTAAGGAAATATATATTTTATAGACAAAAGTGCTCCATGGGCTTTTTTCCTATTAAAATGGCCAATTAAAAGAGTTTAATTTTATATATATATATATATATAGGTATGTATGTGCATATATATATATATATATATATATATATATGTATATATATAGATGAATATAGCCCAGGGATTTGCTTAATTTGTTTGTAATCTTTTAGTTTCTATCAGCTTTTATAATCTTATCAAATTCGTGGAAATATATTTGTTGGCAATTATTATTAATATTATTATTATTATTATTAATATATTATTATTGTAATTATTATTATAATTATTATTAATATTATTATTATAATATATATTATCTCTCGACTTTGTTTCGAATTTGGAATCATTTGAAACTCCTTTCAGCTTTTCGTTTCAAGTTGTTGAATTATGATAGTAATTGAGATTAATTATAAAATAAATATATTCTTAATAATATAATAATATTAATATAGTATATATATTATTTATAAATCTGTGTGCATTTTTGGTAATTTTAATTTTAATTTTATTTCGTTAACCTTTTTTATTTCGTTGAATGATTTCGTAATATGAAACTGTTGCTATACGACGCGTATTCATTTACTCTTAACTCTTTCGTTTTACCGTTAGAACAGATATATGTTGGTGTATTGTATATTTTATAGTAAGTATATCTAGATGCAAAATGTACAAATATTTAATACAATTAATTATTATTTATTAAGTGGATTATTATTATTTTTCTATGGAGTACAAGTATTAAGTTTTTAACAATACATAAAATTAATAGGAAATAAAGTTTGCTGTTAAACATAATTATAAATCTATAACCATTATTAGCTATTATTATCGTTTAATCAGTTAACATGTTTAATTGCTAATCTGGAGTATTCCCACATGGCTTAATCTATATCAATTCTCATTTCCCTTTTCTCATTTAATGCAGTTATCAATTTATCATAGTCTATCAAAATTTTGAAATGCTAATCAGTGTCGGTATATTGGGTTGCAGGGGAATATAAAGTGTGTGTAGAACAATGTAAATGCAAATAGCTTATGGTAACTGGCTGACCAAACAGACAAGTGGCAGTAACATGGTTAGAATTAATACCAACGGCCAGGATCAGTACACTGTTACCAGGCTAAAAATAAACACGACTGTAACCCAACCAATCAAATCTTAAAATAATACACAAAACACCAGCTAACCACAGACACAGATACATTCAAATAGAAATAGGTATAAAAACAGACAGTTCCAAAATACATGTATATATATATATATATATGTGTGTGTGTGTGTGTGTGTGTGTGTGAAACGTTTCTGGCTGAGGCTTAGCCAGGGTAACATTTAAATTTTTGGGAACCAAAAGCTACTTTGTGGCTTTAAACAACAGCAATAGCAACACCAACAGCAATAGCTAGGCCAACAACAACAATGGCTAAGTACCAAAGTAAACATGGCATAGATGTCGCCAAGGGGGCAGAGCTTGGGTATTCAAACTTTGACCACATGAAAGACAACAGTGACGACGACAAGCACGAGTTCGAGTATGAGAACGAGAACATAGACGAGAATGTGGACGAGAATAACGAAGGGAACGAACAACAAGCCGAGAAAACTTTATGCAAAATGCCCGCGAGCAATGCACACACATGTGTAGCCATTGTAAATAGAGTTGGAGATTTGGAGGTAACGCTCTATGTGTTAATTTGGTTGGGCGTAATTGCAACTTGGCATGCGAGGGCGCAAACTGTGGAAAAGTGTTTTAATTGAATTATTTTCATTGTCGCCCCGGCTAGAAGGAACCTGCTACTGAGGATCCTTCTACAGCATACACCTACCTCCTACAACCAAATATTGTGTCTGCAGCTATTTCTGTTGCTGCTGTTGCTGCTGTTGCTGCTGCTGTTGGTAATCCAACTCCTGTCGATGTTTGCCTTCTGGCATTATTAACTTTTTCTTGTTGCTACAATTTATGCAAACTTTCTAAAAATACAAAAAAAAAAAAAACAAAATATATAAAAATAAAAAAAAAATAAAAAATTAAACAACAACAGCAACGACAAAAATAAAAATAAAAAAAATATATATAAAAATCTCACAGTTAAAGAAAAGAAAATAAAAATACAAAAAAATGAAACACGAAACACGAAACGCACCACCCAAACGAAACAAAAAGTTAAATGAGTTAAACGAGCAATTTTATGAGCATGTCGAAAGTTTTACAAATGCCCCACAATAAAACAAGGCAAACCAATTGTGTGGGATGTAGTGGCCCAACCACCTCTCTATATACCATATACCCAGTTACCATGTACCCAGTTACCATTTTACCAGTTTAGCAGTTACCACTTGCCAGTTAACGCTACCTATTGTATGCCCGCGGGGCTTGCACCTCTTGCCACAAAATTTGTACGTGAGTTTTACTTGTCTAATTGTTTGTAAATGCAATTTGTATGGATGGAAGCTGGTCGAGAGTCGCATGTGAAATCAATGGATTTGCATGTTTCTCTGACCAAAAGTTTTTGCTTATGAACCTTTTGAAAATTTCATTGCAGCTTTACTTCTACTTAACAATTTGTTGAGAGTTTCATCGGAATAACAAAAAGAAAAACCAATAAAAAAAAAACAAAATAAAAAGCAAATGTATATATAAATCTTATATAAATTTTGAATTAAAACGTGAAAATTGCTTTTCAGCCTTTTGTATAAACCTTTAAGGATTAAGATGTACAGATGATACAAAATTAATTTACCAATCAACAAGAGAGAGAGGTAGAACGAAAGCGTGCGGAAAGGAGAGTGAATGCAACGAGCTAATTTAAGGTATAAGTCTCATACTGTAATACTAAAAGAAGAAATATAAGAAGAGTAAAAGGACCAAAAAATATAACTGGGAAATAATCAGACGTGTCTTTGAAATTAAGAAACTGATAGAAAGAGACAACCACGGAAGGATAAGAAGAAAAATAAAAGCATAAGTATTAAGCAGCATTAAATGAAAACGTTTACGAAAAATATAAAAAGAACTAAGTAAAAGAAAAAGAAAAAAGCAGAGAAAGTAGGAGAAAATCAGAGCATAACATATAGAAGGAGAAATTGACATTATAAAAGAAAAAGAAAATGTGGAGATATAAAAAAAAATAAAAATAATAGATAGATTATACTAAATGAGAAAGAAATCTAGAAAGAAAGTGAGAACTTAAAAGTACGAGCTAAGAAGATAACAAAGAAGAAGGTGAAAGAGAAAAAGACTAAATATAAAATATTGATGACAAAGAAAAAGATTATAAATAATAAAATCGCATGCTTAGAGATAAAGTAGAAAGAGAAGGAGAAAAAGAAAATGAAGATGAATGAGAAGGAGAAGGAGAAATTAAAATAGAAACAGAAAAAGAAGATGAAGGATGAATATAAAGAGCAAATGAAATTTATGGAATATGTTAAGGAGAAAAAAAAAGAAAAAATAATAATACAAAAAAAGAGAACCAAAGAAAAGGAAAAGCATAATAAAGAGAAAGAAACTGAATGGAAGAAGAGAAAGGGCAAATAAAGTAGAAAAGATTGAAAAAAGAAACAGTAAAATTAAAAGAATAATAAAGAATATAGCAGAACAGACTGAAAGTAATAGAGAAAGAGAAAGCACATAGTATAGGAGAAACACAAAGCGAGACCACAGATGAAATTAAGAATATATATAACAGCATAACAGTTCAAGGACTATAAAGTAAGGATAAGAGGATCATCCCAAGGAGGATGACAAGGAACTAATTTTAAGTCTAATAAAAGCTCAAACATTTTATTTTAATATAAGTAAAACTAATATAAAAAATGTTTTATATTGAGTAAATATTTAATATCAATAAAATTTAAAAATAACTAATTTAACTGCTCTAAGTAATAGTTTAACTTAATATATATATTAAATATATATTAAATCTATTATAAATTTTTATAAGTACATAATTTGAATACTTAAAGTGTTTATAAAGAGTTTATTTAAATTTTGTTAAAATTTTTTAAGCAGCGTTTATCAAGCGAAAGCCCCATATCAAAATCCAATTATAAGATCCTACATAGTCGCAATTATTTGACCCATAACTTTGCAAGCTATAACAAAGTTATGCCATACACATACATACAAATACACACATAGACACATACACACATACACACATACTTGCATACACACACACTGACACTATAATCCCCTGCACATTCTTATCGCATCAGGCAAAAACATTTTCAATTTCAATAGGCTAACGAGTTGTTGTTTTTTTTGTTCTCTTGTTGTTGGGTTTTTTTTTGTTTTTGTTGTGATATTTTTGGTTATTTTTTTCTCGTTTTTTCTTTTATTTTCTATCAGCAGAAAAGAGCAAAGCGTATAAAAATTGTACGCCAAAAAGGCCAAATGCAAATGGAAAATACCGAAAAGCGGCCAAAAGAGCAGCAACAGCTCCAACAGCAGCAAGGAAATAAGCCATTCACACTTTTAGATGGCTCGACTATATATGTGTTGCTATGTGTGTGTGTGTGTGTGTGTATAGTGGGTATATGTATGTATGTGTGTGTGTATGCGAATTCTAATTCAAAGGCCAAACAGCAGCCACAATGGCAACACGTCGCCCCATCCAAAAGCAACCCAATCAAAAAATGGCAACTGGCTCGCAGGTACAGAGGGGCAGATATGGGGAGGGAAGGGGAGGGCACAGGACGTTTCGGGCAGGACGATGTGCAAAATGTTCTTAATTCTCAATTCATATGCAAATTTATTTTATCGCCAGCGCTGCTGCTGTTGCTGCTGCTGCTGCTGCTGCTGCTGCTGTTGCCTGCAACAACAATGAAGGATTGTGGCTGCCTGCCTGACTGACTCCACTGAATCCAAACACACACACACACACACACACACACATACACAAATATGCACACATGCACACACAACAAACCATTCAAGCTACGTTGCATGGGGCTTGACTTTTGTGGTTCAGTTTGGTTTGACTGTGGGTTCTCTATAGAGCGAGAGGATTTGTTAAGCAATGAGCAAGAGAAAGAGGGAGAGTGCAGGTTAGTTGTTGGTGTTGGCTACCAACTCGTTATTGCTTGTACTTGTAACTGTGCATTTCATGGCCCTTTTTTTGGGTGAGGGGGCTGGTAGGGGGTAGGGCATAGCAAATGCATATCCCTTTTAGCTTTGTAATTGATCGCACACATTACAAATTGCAAACCATTGAAAAAAGTGCTTAAAATGCTTACATTTACTTAGACAAAACAAAAGAAAAAAGAAATGAAAGCTTAAAGGATAATTGCATAGCATATATACCAAGTTAAGGACATCTATTGATAGCTACTTATACATTTATATAAATTTCACTGTACATTTTAGCAGTCGCTTAGTTGTCGCCATAATCAACACTTGGCCATAATTAAAAGCTCACGCAACATTTGCTTTAACGTCTTGGTCTTGTCACTAATTGCTAGAGACCAAGGCATTCTATTCATGTTGCAAGTAATGATTATGGCCAGTATCTGGCTACCAGCCAGCAAGACAGTCAGCCAGTCAACCAGTCAGCCACTTGGCCAAACACAAAGCTGACAGTGCCAAGTGCCAATTAGCAAGCAAAATAGATTGTAAATTTTAATGACATACACACGGCACTTACAACTGGACAGGACTGTTCTCTTCCGGCTGTTCTAAGCTTGTGTTGAATATATATAAGTATATATACAAACATCTATATGTATGTATATATATTTTTCATTTTTCTTTTTTTGTTCTTGCCTTTCTGCCGAGCACTTTGAAAAGGCAACTCCTTTGGCAGCGCCTCATAAGAAGTCAAAGGCGTTGACCGCTTGCTGCATCATTGAATATAAAATACACTAACTAAATTGTATCTGTGTACACTACATTGTCTGTATGTGTGTGTCTTTTTTATGTGATGCCTCACTCTCCCTCTCTCTCTCTCTCTCTCTCTCTCTCTCTTTCTGTATATTTGTGTGTGTCCACTTCAATTAAAAAGACTTTCACCCGCTATGAAGAAAAAAAAATTGAGGCTAAAAGACTTGAAAAACACTTCCGCTTTACTTTACTATACTTTACTTTACTTTTCTTTAGTCATACTTTGCTTTTGTATGTAGCCTTGGTAAACGTTTGCAATTGCTTTGAAATTGCGCAGACGTGCAGATCCTGTAGAAGACAGAGGATGACAGAAGAGCAACAAAAAATAAAACCTAAAAAAATAAGAGAGAGCTGAAAAAAATGGTCTACCTTCAGTATGATGGCACAAGCGGCGGCCATTGCAGCACAACATGACTTCCGCTTCCGCTTCATGTGTACATGTGTATGTGCATATGTGTGTATTTATGTTTATATGTGTGTGTGCGTGTGTTTGTGTGTGTTGTAGCTAGCAATCCCATACAGTAAAGTGAAATCAATTCAAAGCCTTGAACGAGTAGCTGTTGCTTCTGCCTCTCAATTGCCCTTTTCTTTTCTTTTCTTTTCTTTTTTTTTTTTGCTTTTTATATGCTACTTCTTCTGCTTTATCTTTGTGTTTTTCACTCTTTTTTTTTGTCATGAACATCAACTTTTCCTCATGACCATCAACAGTCCAGCAGCCCAATAGCAAACCCAAACTCAATCCCAATCCGAATCCCAATCCGAATCCCAATTCCAATCCAAATTCCCTTTCCATACTCATTTTCATCAACTCAATTGTCATCCTTTTGCTTGTCCAGCCCATCCAGTTGGAAAAATGTCGCCGATTTCTTCTTTTTTTTTTGTACCCAATTGAAATTTACCAAACGTTAAACCTTTTCTTTACTTTTCCCCCCTCTTTCTTGTTGCTTTCCTTACACTTTTGGCTCGTCTCGCCATGCAATATCTTTAAACAATATCGAAGACCTTGACCATTCAATAAATGTTTGTTATATTTGAAAGCAAATCTACTTATTGTAAGATAATGCAAGGATTCAAGGATACTAATGTACAAATAAAAAAATTATGCATATAAAATTTATACATATATATTCTATAATATGAACAATCCAATGTATGTGCTATAGCATTTTGTTGCTTAAATTTAAAATGAAAGTTAAAAAGTAAAATTTAAATTCATATGAAAAGGACCACAAATTTTACTTTAAACTTTCCTTTATATGTATGTATTTGTGTGTGTTTGTATGTATATGTATATGTTTATGTATATGTTATGTATATTATGAAAACTTTAAGTTAAATTCTTTACACTAAGCACATAGAAGTAACAATAGAAAGTTCTTCAACGGAAACAATACACTTGCAATTATGTATGCTTATTGTGCTGCATCCTGCAGGAAGCGACAAGCCCCAAAATCCGTATGAGGCTCATTAGAAAAGTTTATATATATATATATATATCCTTTTTTTGGTCATGAAGGCAAAACCCTAAAATTGACCATAAAATAAATTGAGGCATGCAACACGAACAAAACAATACAACAAGCAACTCAACTGAAACAGGTGGAACAAAAAAGCAAATAGCAAAAGGCAAGCAAAAAAGAAAACACCAGCAACAACAACAACAATTACACCAAAAGCAACTGCAGCGTGACATACAATGAGACAGTTAAAATGGGTGTCCAAAAGCAACATATAATGCTCTTGGTCTGCTGGTCTATTGGTCTGCTGGTCTACTGGTCTTCTGGTCACATGTCAATGCAGCGGGCGGCGACTCTGACTCCCTTGGGTTGAAACGAGCCGATAAGAACAACGAATGGCGATAGTGTCACAAAACAAATAAGTTGCCTAAAAGCCGCAAAACCAACAGCAACAAAACTGGACAGGACACGACAGCAACAGCAACAGCAACAACAACAACATCAACAACAAGTATAACAGCATGTGACCACTAATGTTTAGCCACACACACAAATAAAAAGACTGTAAAAAGAGATAAATAGAAATGGAGATAGTTATAAAAAAGGGGTAGCAGGGAGGGGAGGCAAAAGCCTCGCGGTTAAATTTTCTCTGTTAGACAAATGCAAATGTTAAGGCAAAATTTCTTTAAGCTGTGGCACTAAATGCAAGCCAATGATTGAGTTCAAGGAACAAAAAACAAAAGTAACGAATGTAACCAACGAGTGACAGAAACGAGTAAATATATATTTATGTATAAAGAAGCAGCACTAGTTAACGATTAGGAGCAGAGCCTGAATGTAACAAAAGATACCAACAATTGAAAGTAACGAGTAAAAGCAACGAGTAAAAGGTTATTAACGCTAGTAGAAGAAATGAGAAAATCAAAAAGGAGCAGCAGAAGCTAGCGATTAGGAACAGAGAATGAATGTAACAAAATATAGCAGCAAAAAAGTAACGAGTAAACCAACGAATAAAGCAGAAGAAGTGAGAAAAATCTTTAAAAAGCAAAAGAGAGCACTAGCGACCAGGTGTAGAGTATGAATGTAACACAAAATTGCAGCAAATATAAGTTACGACTACATCATTAGACCATTAGCAAAAGTAACGAATCGCTTAAAGACTTAAGTGAAATCAGAAGAATTAACCAGT
Organism: Zygothrica quintamaculata; assembly: GCA_037044455.1. NCBI lineage: Eukaryota > Metazoa > Arthropoda > Insecta > Diptera > Drosophilidae > Zygothrica > Zygothrica quintamaculata. Next base: position 240,018 of record JBAMBS010001674.1, on the reverse strand, counting down.
AAGTAAAAGTACTTGCTTAAAGTAAGTAATATATAGTTAACAAGCAACAAGTAGCTGCAAGAAGAACAAATATCAACTAAATGCATCGAGTGAAAACAACGACTACGAGAAGAAAGCAAAAGAAAAAGCAAGACAAAAAAACAATTGGAAGAACACATTATAAACTCAAAGCAGCGAGTGTAACAACGAGTTAAAGAAGTTAGAGGGGTAAAAGAAGCAAGTAAAAGCAACGAATAAACAAGTCACGAGTAGACGATGTACGAGTTAAAGCACCGAGTTAAAATAACGAGTAAAAACAAAGAGTAATACCAACGACTAAAAGCAACGAATAAAAGCAATAAGTGAAAGAGGTAGCGTAAAATATTAAGTGATAGTAACGAGTAAAAACGCCCAATATAAGCAACAACTAAGACTAATGAGGAGAAACACTGAATGCAAGAAGTACAAATTGAATAAAAGAGATGAGTGACAACAGCGAGTAAAAGCAACGAGTCAACAAAGTAATTGAATGCAGCAAATTGAAGAATTACTATAAAAGTATTAAGATCTTTGGAATAAAATTAAAAAAAAAATAAAACAAATTTAAATTAGAAGTTAACTAATGCAAAATCAGTTTAATATCTAGAGAATAAAAGAGAAAAATCAAACTTTTTTATATTCCTAATTGTAAATTTAGATTTATGCTAGATATAGGCAGATTTGTATGGTACAAGGTTATATTCGTTGAACTTGATTTGCCAAGTTGCTCAGTCTCAGTCTCAGAGTCAAAGTTGAAGTCAGTTGGTGTGTCATATCATAGCCTAGTTGCCTACTAAAAGGAGATAAAATGCAAAGTGAAAAGTGGGCAAGAAAGTGAGGTTAAGTTGGCAAAGGAGCAGGAATGGTAGTTAAAGATACGCGCTTTTCAAATTATACTGTCAAAGTAGAGCAAAACATTTTAATAGATTTTCATTTGAGCTTTCAGTTGGCCAACTTAAGAGTTCAAGTCAGCAGGTTCCTAGGTCGCAGGTCGCAGGTTGCAGGTCGCAGTTCGTAGCTCGTAGGTCGTAGATTGTGAAGAGATACGGAGGGGCATGTACCATGAATGCTTACTACTTTAATCTTACTGCCTACTCTAAAGGCGTACACAATTTTTGAAGTGCTACGTAAATATTTTCTAATAAATTTTACTCTACCATTACGAAGGGTCGAGCCGCAAAGCGTTGCCTAAGATTTCATTACGTTGCACTCGAGTGTTTTTCCCCTCTTTCTCTGTTTGTCTCTGCCTCTGTGTTTGTGTGTGTGTGTGTGTCTGCCTGGTACGTACTTTTTGTACGCCCTAACTGTAATGAAAATTCTTGCTACGTAATTAGCAATGCAGCTGCCGAGCCGCCTGCTCTGCCCATCCAGCTGGTTCACCTCATTCCTGCCTGCGTTGGGCCAGAAGTAAATTGCTATAAGCATTTTGGTGGCGCCATTGCCATCGTTTCGAGTATTTAAGTGTGTTTTTAATACGCATCAACAAAGTGGGCAATTCCAGCAGCGGATGCCAAATTGAAGCAGTAGCAGTCACAGTAGTAGCAGCAGTAGAATGGACGATAGCAATAGTAGTAGGTGTCGTAGTTATTGGCACTCTGAGCAGCTCCATTCACACTTGACATATGCAAATGTGAATTTTAAATGGATTTATATTGTACGTGGGCAGCCATTAGCCACGTTATTGTTTCATTTGTGGGTCGACATTTGTTAATTAAAGATATTCGAAATGAAAAAGATATTTAACTATATATATATATATATATATATATATATATAGATATAAAGCTAATGTTTAATGTAAACATATGCCAGTTTAGTTATATTGTTTAAAATGTTAATTAAAGATGATATAGTATTATATATGTTGCTTAATAGGAAAATTTCATCATGAATACCCTAAATCACAATGCAACTGTCCAGGAGCAGCTGCGACACTTGCTACTACTAGTTCAACTCATTGTCTGCATTCAAATTATTTACACATTATCTACAGGAGGCAGCAGCCAAAGGATAGCTTAGTCCCAAGCACAGTTCCACTTGCACACTTGTACACTTGGACTACCCTATGCCCAAACCAAATCCCAGACAGTTGAGCATAAACCCATATACCCCAAGGGCATGTCACACCCAGACATAGTCATAGTGTAAGAGAGACAAAGCATTGTTATTTTAATAGTTTAAGTAACCATAATATGTTGAGTACTTTTTAATAAACTTGAAACATGAGCAAATGTTTTGTTTGCGCGCGTGCGGCATAAGGACACCAGGGAATCTGGCAGGATGCAAGAAACTACAGTGCGCGTCCAAGATTTATGCAAACCGAAATGTTGCCAAAAATTACAATTTAATGGAGTAGACACTGTGTTCCTTGCTATTTATATTGTATGTGTATGTGTGTGTATATGTGTGTGTTTTTCTCTTTCTGTTTTCAAACTAAAATGTATGTGTGTGTGTGTGCGAATGTGCGTATGCGTTTGGGTGTGCGTTTGTATGTGGCACATAATGAGCAGCGAGTTGCTAACAACTTGCAAGTAAAGTTGCAGCCAAAGCTGCACAAAGACACAACCCAAAAAAGGCCAACGGACAAGTGAGCGAAACACAGTTAAAAGGATGAGGGATATGGTGGTGAGGTAGGGGTAGTAAGAATGGTAAGGGAGGTGCGGCTACAGTGCAACTGTCGAGTGGCCAACTCGCAATGTAAGCAAAAGTAACTTCTCTAATTTTGCAGGAAATATGAAGCCATTAAAGCTACAGCAGACATGGAGTATATGGCAACATCTTGACTGCGCCACAGACACAAACATACATACATACATACATATATATATATATATATACAGCCATGTGGCGCCCATGCGAAAGTTGTCCTCGAGAGTGTGAAAATAAATTCTGAATAAGGTGGAGATTCCAACTGGTTTGCATGTTCCGCTTCGTTTTCAACTTCAGTCCGGAATAGCGCTAAAAACATCTGTTGCATTTTTTTTTCTATTGCAGCAATTTATATGCACAGAAGAGACAATAAAATCAAGTTAAAAAAAAAAATATAAAGATAAAATATAAAATATATATATATATATAAAATACAACAACAAGAACAACTTTACATATATTTAATTGCCAACTTTCAAGTGACAAAGCAGCGAGAAAAATGACCATTGCTGAGGTCGAAAAGTCCGTCCAGCTAGAAATCCCTTTCCTGCTGCTGCCGCTGTTGCTGCTGTTGCTGCTGCTAGTACTGCTGCTGCCATCACATACAATACGTACAATTCGTATCCTGGCAATACGCTAGCCTGCACTTAATCACTGCTGCGACCAGCTGTGCTGAGTTTTCCTCTGTGGTTGAACTCAGTCGAGTGAAGTATATATATTTTTTTATGTTGTTTTTTTTTTTCTTCATTTTTTTATAACACAATTCTATAGAAATTTATCGTTTTGAAAATGAGACACCTGCATAGTTATTCAATTGTACCAAATACAAAATAAAAATGCCTTAAAGAGTGTATTATAGTATTTTTTTCTTAATAATTAAATTTAATTAGAAATCTGCTTCAAATAACAAAACTTTCTAATAATTTAAAAATAATTCTTTTTATATTAAAACAAAATATTCTAAATAAATTTTTAAACATTTTAATTTCTATTTATAACAATAAATTATTTAGTTGAGCAATATAAATAAATTTTTTAAGACTATTATAGCATTTTTATAGTGCATAAATAAAACTTTTTTGTACCAAACACAAAATAAAATGTACCTTTTAATTAAGTGCCAATATTTTAAGTTACTAATTTATTCTTGTACCACAGATTATATGATAATTCTAATACCTTACTGAACAAGTTAATGTAATTTTTCTAACACTTTAACCATCTCTCCGTTTTACCATCTCTTTTTATTTTATTTAAGAAATCAAAAGTTTAAGTTATAATAATAATAAACCAATTAAACAGCTTAATAAATTTGCAGCAAATATAATTTTAAACATATGACACAAAAACAAGATTTTTTTTATTTATTTTCGCCAAAGAGTAGAGTTTTTAAAGACCTTGTAGCAGAGTAGACTGAGAATTAAAGATCAATAGTACCTCATAGTATATATATATATACTGTTATTTGCAAGCTATGATAAATATGTATTCTCAAACTTATACACTATCTTATCAGCAGTATATAGGCTTCGTTACAATAAGATCCTAAAAATACGTTTGAAACTGATTCATTGGACGAGCAGTATCCTTTACATTTGCCAGTGCTTTATGTCCTTTCTATAAAAGTTTATTATTTTGTATAAATAATACATATCGAATGCTTACTCTGTGAGTTAATGAATTGCATCAAGCAGCAATAGCAGCAACTGACAATATTTACAGAGTTTTCCTCATTGGACATATTACAGAAACAAACTAATAATAACCCTGAAATCAATTTATGACAAATTGAGCCACAGGCAGGAACGTAATAGGGCTGTCAATATCATTTAATCATACAAATAATATTAATTAAAATTTAATCCTTTTTATCTAGTCTTTTACTATATAACATGTAAATATAAATTAATGCTTGTATAAAGTTAATTTCCCTTTGAAATATCTCGCACTATCATCAAGCAACAGAATATGGTCGGACGCCTAGTGAAACAAATTTTTAAAGGTAATTAAAACAATTATTAAATTTCTTTAAATAATTTATTTTATGTATGTTAAATTTTAGATAATTTTACGAATATAGTATTAATAATATTATCCATCGTTACAAATAAATTAAATTTGTGCTTATACGTGTATTCTATATCCTTACAGGATGTATAATGTATATTGCCGCTACTGAAGAACATTGCTGTAAAAAAAAAATAAAAATAAAATACAAAAATTGCATACACCGCAATGACGGCTGCATAAAATTAAGTTAATTTTAATTTACGTTGATTAATTGCATTGTCAGGCGAGATGAAATGTCGTTGAGGCCAAAAGGCAAAAGGTCTGAAAATTGCCGAGAACTTTTTGTTGTTGGTCCCCCCAAAATGAAGCCAAATGAAAACCGCATGCCAAGTGTTAAATGTCAGCTACGTTTTTAAATGCAATTGGTCAGCATGTGCAAGTGCCATTTAATTATAAATTAAAATAATATAAAAAGTATATATATAAAAAAAGTATATATAGTATATATATAATATACACATATGTATCGCAGCTGTATATATTTTAACTGAGAACTGGCAAATGTCATTTTAATTTGATTGCAACAAAAGTAAATTCCCAACGCATAATCGCAGCAAAAGGAACTATAAATATATATATATTTTTTTTTTATATAACTATAATACGGGTGCTACTATATATCTGACTCTGCGTCTATCTCTCTCTCTCAAAGAACAACAAAGGTTCTACAATTGTTCTACAAATTGCTTTTTAAGCATCGCGCAACTTTCATTGATATTCGGATTGCGTATGAGCAATAATGTCGTACATTAGGTTGGTTTTTTTTGTTTTTTTGTATATATTTTAAACATGTTGTTCTATTTGCTTGTAGGAGTTTGTGTATCTAGTGCAATAGATATATATATACATTTTTTTATGGTCTTGGGTGTTCCAAATTCAGTTGAAATTAAATGAAACGTAAAAAGCTAACTGCTTCCCAAAGTTTCCAACAATTTGCATAAATGCCCAATGGCGGCAACAAATAAACAGGTGTTCAACAGGATATTAAAATACTTATTTTATTTTATATATATATATATATATAAATATATATATATACTTATATGTATATACCTTTTTCTGCTTTGTTTTCTTTTTTGGATCAAACTATTGCGTATAACCCTCTTAACTTTGGCCATTACCATGCCAGGCACATGCTCTTATTATTTCTTTTTTTTCCTTTTTTTGTTACTGTTTTTTCTTACCTTTTTTCTATTTTGTTATTTTGTTGGTTTAGCAAACGTTTTAGACATTTGCATAAAAATTGTGATAATTAAGAAATGTATTTTTTATAAATCATAAAGTGCTTCACATAAATACCAAATACACAATTTTATACTGGGTGGGCTGTAACTGCCACAAGCAAAATATAAAAAGAGCAAAATTAATTATCAAATATCATTATATAATAAGGATATAGCTGGACGTCTATAACAATATTCGAAGCATAGATATCAAATCGAAGTATTTGAGTATTTTTGAAGCAATTGATTATTTTACTATTCATGACAACGCAGCTTTCTAATTTTAAATTATGTTGCTACATGTTCAGAATAGTATTCCATTTTTTTTTATATTATTTATTTTTTTTTATTTTGAATAATTACGAAAACATAAAGAAATTCATTACACGCATGTGAATTAAATTGCGTAAGCTTTGAAAATTTTCCCAATTTTATATGACATCAGAACTTATTGGCAAATAGATTTATGCAAAATATCTAGAGAGGCCAACGTAAACATATTTGTTTTTTTATTACATTTTTAACACTTAGAATTAAAAAAAAAAAAATAAAACAAAAGTTAAATAAAAAACATTTCATATCAATACTTGATTTATGATTTTAATTTTATTAAATACTTATTACATATGCAATATTGCATGTCGCCGCTTGCTTTGATCCCTGACTTGTATATATTAAAATTCGTTCAACAAAAAACAATGTATAAAAAAATTTAATAAAAACTGCATTTTGACAATGCAAATGGAATGTCATTTACACTCGACTACAGGGTTTAGCCTAATAGAGATGTGCGCGTGTCAAAGCAAGCAAAATGCCCAAAGAAACTACTTCAAAAAGAAAAAATACCAAAAGTATTCTTCACATTAAAATATATCCCTTTAAGGTACACTGATGAACAAAAACTTAGATTTGTTCAGTTAATTATTAATATAATATAAATAATATGTATATCTGAATATAGAAATTGTATGCAGCTAAAACTTAATAGTTGATTAAATTTAAATATTGAAATTAATAAAATAAATAATTTAAATTTTTAAAATTTAATTGGTGCAAAACGTGTGTAATATATATATAAATTTATAAAACAAAACATTTTGATTATATTTTATATTAATATTCGATGGATACTGTGATGTTTTAATATAAGAAAAATATTTAAAATATCAATTAAAGGCTTTTATTTATATTTTTATTTAAATATATTATAAAAATTATTTAAATATTTTTTGTAAGAAATACTAAAGAATAAGTTTATTTAGAAAAGAGACAAAGCCATATAATAAATTTAATTATATTTGTCAACTTTATAAAATATTTTATTATTTTTTTTATTTATTTATTTTTATGGCCTATGTTATTTAAATTTATTTATTCATTATAATGGCTTTATCCACATGGTTTTATTTTGTCCTATTGAATCATGTGTCGAGTCATGTAAGGAAAAGTATTTAGTTAAAGTTTTCTTAACAGAAAACAACAAGACACGCGTTCAACTCTATTTCTTGAATATTTCTTTATGCTATATATACCTTATAAAGTGTATTGTACCGCATTGCGTATGATTAATGCATTTGAAAATTGAGGCTAGCAGAAAGAGAAAAAAATTGAATATAAAGAACAGAAAATGGAGAAGAAAAAGTAGAATTGGTAAAAGGAGCCTGCAACAGGAGGCAACAACAGCAGTTGATGACTGAGACTTCAGACATTGCTCAATTAGTGATGATTTTCACGTTGTGCGATTGACGCTGAGGAAATTGCAATAATTGACATTTAAATGGAAACAGTTGGCGCCCACGAAAGATGCTCAGCACAGTGTCAGTTGCTGACGTCAATGGGTAAATGGTGTATGACCATAACTGATGTATATTTTAGTATACCAAATTACATATATACAGATAGAATAATTCATATGGGCTATATAAATCCAATGCAGGCTTACTCTTCCGTTATGAAATTTGTATTTTGCTTTAAGCCATCGTTAAACCAACTTCAAACTTCCAACAGCTTAATAAATGCATCACATGTCTTTGGGCTCCTTATGGCTTTATACACATGGCGGCTAACTTTTATCAACGCACATGGCATAAGCACCCATAAACCACGTTTAACTACGTTTTTCTACTTGTCGCCGGTATACAAAATGACCTTAAAATTAAATTGGCAATTTTATTGTTATGGTCAACATGCGTGAATTATTTTGTCCACACTAACATACGACTTAAACATCAGGGATTATAATCATATGCCTATGTTGTATACAAATCGTAGTAGTAGTAGTAGTTGTTGTAGTAGTAGTTGTTGTAGTAGTAGTTGTCGTAGTAGTGTAGCTGTTGCCATGATAATACAGTATTTTGGGTATAACAATTGATCCATTAATGACAGCTAAAACGTGAAATATACCAAAAATTATATAGAGTTAAATATATATATACATATATACGATCTATACTCACCTGCACAATTCAATAATGCAAATTAATCTGTTGGTTAGCATCCAGTTAAATGATCCAATCAAATGAACTGGCAATGTCTTCGTTTGTTAGCAACAGGGTACGGGCAGTTCGCACGTTCGGACGACTCCAGTCGATGCTACCAGAGTGTACAAACGATGCATACTAATCAATCTTGCTCAGAGTCCAACTTTGGGTATATCCGAGTTTTTAGGTACAGCTCATTATGCTCACCTTTTTGTGAAGTAAATTCAAGTGAAGTGTAAGCTGTTGTTGTTATTATTATATTATTTTATTTTATATATATATTTTTTTTTGTCTTTTGCGAATCTGCTTTTGTATATAAATCTAACGCGTTGCGTTGGATAGTCATCACTTCTTTGGTGGAAACTTAAGTAACAAGTTTAGCTCCTGCCGTGATCAGTGCGCGTATCTAATAAAGTAAAATTAAATAAATAATATCAAAATATAACTTAAAGGATTTAAAAAACAAATTACCCAAGAAAAGAACAACATGAAGTTCGCAGCTGCTTTGGCTTTGTTGGTGATCGTAGGGTTTTTGGCCAGCGGTGATGCTTTGCCTGCCAGGAAAAGTGAGTTAAAAAGTGCAAATGTTATTAAGGATAACATAAAAGTTTTTTTTTGGTTATTTTTTTGTACTGTGACAAAAGCATGTTTATAATCCTTATATAATATAACTTCTCAACGTTAATTTTGCTGCTTAAAGATTTTAAATAAATTTCTTTAACAATCATAAAAAGAACACTTACAGATAACTTTACATATCCTCTATAATAAGAATAATTTTAATATAAGAATTCCCTTTTTTTAAGAAACTTCTATGTCATATTAATGTAGTATAAGCAACCATGATCATAAGCATAATTCAAGTCTCATTAATCTCATCTGGTGTATTCATTTCATATTCATATCCATCTACTATACTGCTTGTACTGAAGATCGGCAATACATTATTCCAGGAATGGTCTACTATCAGCAGCCTGCTGCCGCTGAATGGTACGGCGGAGCTCCTCAGCAAAGGATTATGTATATGCAGTATGTGCAGCCAGGACGCACACACGCACGCTCCACTCAGGCAGCCAGTGCACTTGTGGCTGGTGAGACAGTTGCCACTGGCACATATCTGAAGGGTAAGCATCAAAAATTAACCCGTCCACTAAAAAAAAACCTACCACTAACAATCCCTAACTAACCCAATAATTCCCCCTGCTTATCTAACAAAGATTGCCATCACGCAGAGTCCGATGTGGCAATCAGTGACAGCAGCGTGGAGAGCGCCCAATCTGATGATGTACTGAGCGTTGCCGGTAATCATGGTGCCAGTTCTGTTGCCGAGGCCTATCCCGATGAGCCACCAGTTGTTCAGCTTGCTGTTGATAATAACAGCGGTGTTGATGCCGAATCCCAGCAGCCAGCTGTTGTTGAGAGCGATGACGCTGCCAAGGTGCCACGTGACTTTAACTTTGCTGCCGAAGAAGCTGCACCAGCCGCAGAAGAACCAGCACCATTGCCCGTTGCTGTTGAGCCAATTGCCGTGCCCGAAGAAGAGTTACCTGCTCCAGCTCCAATTGTACCAGTTGCCGCTGTTGTACCACCCAAGCGTTATCTGCCAGCCAAGAAGAAGATAATCGTTGAGTTGGATCAGTCTGCCGAAGATGCAGAGGAAGCTCATGTTTCTGCTATTGAGGATGAAGAGCTCGAAAACACTGTTGCCGATGATGTTGAAGAAGATGATGAAGATGTTGCCGAACCAGTTAAGCCAGTAGTTAAGCATCCCGCTCGTGTGCCAATTGTCCGTCGTCCAGCTGCCAAGAAACCAGCTGCTGCTCCCGCCAAGCCTGTAAACAAGCCCGCTCAGCTGCCAGCTGGCACCTTCTTCCCCATTGACTTCGGTGGTACCAACGGTGGAGCCATTGCCATTGCCAATTCATTCAGCACCGGTGAGGGTGGCGCTGCCACTTCTCATGCCATTGCCTACGGTTCACCCGAAGCTGCACGCGCTCGTGTCCGTCCCAGTCCCAGCAAGCGTCGCCACTAAACGGCCAACATATGCCAACATGCAACATGACTGATGCTCATTCCCATTGCAACGCCACTTAATGATTATCAACCAGTTCTTGTTACAGCAAAGCCTGGTCCAACGATTTTTTTATTTCGAGTCAGCGCCGATTCTGTAATTAAAAAAAAACAAACAAAAAAATATTTTTTTTTTCTAATTTTTAGTCAAATTGTAAACGTTTTTGAGCGCATTTTAATAAAAAAAAAAAATTCTTACTTATTTTTAAAAAATATTTTAAAACTTGTTCAAAGGATTCCATTAGGATAAATAACATTTTACAGATTTTTGTTTCTTATCTCATGCAATGCATTTATTATTTATTTCGTTTTACTTTCAAAATAATATTCAAAGAAAATATAAAATATATTAGACTCAGTGCAATACACTGAACAAAATACTTAATCAAGTTTAACAAAAGACAAAAGAGTTGCCAAAGTAAATGCTTCAATGTATATATATATAAATATATATATTTATATACATGCAAATATGTTTGCAGCTTTTAAGTGAATCCAAATATTTAAAACAAACAAATAATAAAATAGAACCAATTTAATGTTGAGCAGAGGGAAATGCAGTAGATCTCGCATAGATACGACAAGGATAAAACATTTGTTGTTTCATTCGTTTACATGACAAAATTAAATTGTCTAACGGAATGGCAATTGTTTAATTAGTTTTACTAAAAAGAAAAAGAAAAAACGGACAATCAAATAGATAAAAGAATTTTTCATTAAAAGAGAGTAAAACAATATTTTGTAAAGAAAAAAAAACTTTCAGCTACCAATTCGACTTAAGTGCTAATTGTTGGCTGTTCCTCAAATGTTTTATCAACATGTGTATATATATATATATATTAAGATATTTATATATATAGTTATACTTTAGCATCTTAATTATCTTCTGCGTAAATTTTACATATTGTGTACGGAATCATGAAGACACTATACCTTAACTTTATGGTTTTGTATTATATTTTACATAAAAAGAGTCTTCGAATTGTAAATCCTTGAAATTAAAGCAAGGCAATCCAGCTGTTCGCATGGAATTGTTTATAACATTTTTTTGTTGCACATGTGCTATATTGGTGTGAGACTACTATAAAATATAAATATATATATACATATACATATATATATATATATATATATATACATACAATACACATACATATACATATACATATATATATATATACATATGAATATATAATTAATTTTAGCTCCAGTGCTGCTGCTACTGCTGTTGCTCCTGTTGCTGTTGCTGCTGCTACTGGTGTGGCTGTTATTGCTAATATCAATAGCCATATTTATCTTGCAGTGAGGACATAACATCATTAGCCAGATTGCTCAACCTGCCGGCGACTTTATGAACACCCTGACGCACACTTTCCTTAACATCATCCAAATCCGCAGCATTAAAGTTTACAGATGGTCCATAGCCGCCCCTAGCTATATATAGAATAAATATAAGATATTTGTTTTAAGATTTATATAATTGATGTTATTACCACTGCGATTGCTCATGCCACCACCTGGAACACCATCTCCAAAGTAATCTGATGAGGAAATTGCACGCGAACCTTGGAAACGATTCAGATTGGCGCTAACATCGGCCGGTGATTGTTCGCTAGCAAAATATTGATCTGAACCAAATCCTTTGGAATTGCCAAACTTTTGTTGCGCCACAACAGGATCATTGACATTGCTGACTTTGCTTTTATTCTTATTGGATGAAGCTGATCCGCTATTGGTTACCTTGGGCTTTTCATAATCACTACTGGCAGCAAACATAGACGTAATGTTACTATGTGTACCACCAATAGGTTCAATTGTTTCAAATCCAAGCGCATCCAATTCATATTTATCCAATTTGCTACTGCTCTCCTTTTTATCGGTGTTGCCGCTACCACTACCACCTCCACTGTTACTACCACTGCTACTGCCATACGAGTTAAGCGAGTGTGCATTGAAGAAGTTTTCCATATCGAATGAATCTAATTTACTTTGTGCACTGGGCTTGGGTGCAGATGTTTGTTGTATGGTTTCCATGTCACTTAATGCTGAGTGTGCCACATCAGAGCCTCTCAAACTAAAGCCCATGCCTAGACGTTCCATTTGCTTAGCCTTTGCAGGATCAATGCTCTTCAATTTGGCCTCCTCGCGTGTTTTTTGCAGTGAAAGATCTTGATATGCCAGCCGCATGCTTGCCACAGTTTCCATTTCCTCTTCAACAGTCTGTGGTTTAGCAGCGACACCAGCAGCAGCTGCAGCAGTTTTACTCTCATTTGCCGCATTGGCGCGTGCCTCAATATCCGCAAAATTTGTCTTTACTTTTGTGGCGCCAAGACCACCTACCTTGCGAGCACCTAGCTGTAAGATAAACATAACATTTACTGCACTTCTTATTACCATTTCTTCAAGTATAGTTCACTTACTGCTCCCTTTTTAGGTTGTATTTTGCGTACACCTATAGATGATGGCACCGCCGTAGGTGGTACAAACGAATTTAATAGATCAACGCTGGGCGCTCCAACAGCTGTGCTGATGTTTGTATCCGCTGCTGGCGTTGGTGTTACTTTTGTATCCAGCTGAAAGTTAGAAGAACGTAGATTAAAAATGTAACAATAATATTTGAGATTCGTGCAAAGAACAAATCAAATTCAACTTTAACTTTAACTTCAACATTAAATTCAACTTTAACTTTAACTTTAACTTGTATTTCTAAATGCGAATATGCGTGTATTTTTGTTGTTTTTATTATTATTATTATTATTATTTTCAATTTTACCTTTACCGTTGTAGGTGCCAGGCAGATGTTGTTATTCTCCAGAAGTGCGTTGGCATTTTCGTTATCGCATTGGGCAAAGAAATCATCTTCATCCTCCTTGGTGTCATCGTTGCCCTCGCTTTTGTCCGCTGTTGGCTCCAAATGCAACTGTGTGTGTGCGCATGTGTATGTGTGTTTGTGGGAACAGAGAAACAAGATACAATCAAAGCGCAAGCGAGAACGGCAAATGTGTTAATTTTTTGTATTTTTTTTTTTTTTTTTTTTTTTTGTGTTTAGTTAATCAAGCAGAATGTAAAAAAACCATAAAGAGAACAAAAAAAAAATGTGTAATAAATTAAAATTATTATTTTACCTTTGTGCCATGCACATTCATTGCTTGCTGTGCCAATGCAGCTAGCTTGTCGCGATACAATTGGGCAGTCCTTGAATTGTATTTGACTTGAGCATCATTGCTGCTGCAGTTGTGGGCTCGAAAGAATTGAGCGGCATTGGCGTTGCCGCCGAGCTGCATTTGACGCAACTGCAACCAAGTCCAGTTTGTATCAAGATTGGTGCTGCGCACAAATGTTAAGTGTACACCAAGATTTCGATGAACTGCGGAACAGTCAATACATATGAAAATGCCATAAGTTACAGATGACCAGGTGGGTGCCTTAGTTGCACAATCAAAGCAGGACTAAAAAATTATATTATATTATCAGTAAAATTGGTCAACGTATATTGTAAAATCATAAATAATTAAATATAGTACTTTGTACTGACCTTGTTAGCAGGTTGCGCTCGTAGGCGACTAAAAACAGCTTCGATTTCTTGTTTAGTGGGACCCGCTGTATTGTTGGACATGTTGTTAGTGATGACGCTGCGTCTATTACCCTCTTAGATTATTAATTGTGAATTGTTTTCGTGGCTCTGCTTGGGTCTGGAGTCTCTAGTGCACAGAGGTGTTTGCCTGGCAGTTTTTATTGAACGGCGGCTGCTTGTTATACAAACCTTACTGCAAACCTTTTAAATTTTGGATTAAGTGCATTTGGAAATAGCTTTAAATGCTTCTTTCGCCCTTCGTATTAAGAATTTTTGACGTGTGTTTTTCGTTCCAGTCTCTTCCACGTTCACGCTAGTGATGAGCTTATGTGTATTAGTTGTCACGACTTTCTTAATGTAACGAGTCAAAGCTAAAAAATAGGGTAGCAAAAATTGATGTATCTTTCGTAAAAAATAAATATATTGTGATTATATCAAAATTAGTATGAATTATTTTTAAAATATATTAATTCTTTTCTTATGTAAAAAGTTACATTCAAAATTATTGAATAATTTAGAGTTTCGATAAATGCTTACATTATTGTTTGACAGCCAACTTATCGATAGTTTTAACAGAGTTTTAACATATTGATATCATGTTAACTTTAAACAATTGCACTTTTCGAAAATAAGCAGAAATGCAGTAGCTGTTGTCAAGCTATTTAATGCTGCTATTAACAGTAGGATATACGAAAATTTCGTTCCTTTCTTATTTTTCCAGAACTTTTTTTTCATTTTCTGGTTTCAATACCAAGTGCAAAGTTAAATTGTGAAAACAACTTCAAACCAAAAATAGTAAGGTGAACAACTGCAATTAGCTTGAGCCTGGTACATTATCTGTAAACTATCGAATCTATCAGCTGTGGTAATACATACATTTTATCTGTATACTTTTTCTTACTGGCACCTGCGTCACAGGAAACGCGTTTTAATATAAAGCGGAAATACACATTCTTCATTTTTGTATGCAGGGGCATGTTGAATGCTGATAATTTGAGAACTTCAAAGAAATAATTACTTTCGACTAGCAATTTACGTTTGACAGGTTTGTTTAACATATAAAATATTAAAAATTTATTATATTTATATTATTTTTTCTTTATTGCTGTTTATCGAAAAGAACAAAATGATACATTCAAAGGTTGTGATAGAATCGGGTAAAGTCGACCGCCATGTTGAGAAAATTATACGTAATAGTGTGCAGCGTAAAGAATTGTCAACTCAAAATTACTATTTTGTAATGGTAATTTACCCTAATAAGAATTACTACAAGCCTTCCGAACTGGCTGCAGTCAAGTACTCATTGCTATATGGCATTCAGGGCGTTTATCATACTCTAATTAATCCTGGTATGTATATACAAATACATTACTGCAAATAGTTAACAAAAATATAAATTAAACTTTCACGAACCAATAACTTTAAATTAACGTATGCAGAAGATCAGACGAATGGTGTCTCTACGCGTCAGTTGCCGCAGTCAGCGAATGCATTGGACAGTAGCCCAATAGCTAAAGAGTATGCTGATTTGATTAAGTTTTTGCGTCCGTTGAATACTGATCAGCACAATTTACCGCCAATATTTACATTGCAGAATGAAAAACTTATTATGCACAGCGCACTTAAATATTTAAATGATGGCGAGGAAAGCCCATTAAAGGTGTATTCAATTGAAAGTTTATTCTTCATACTTAAAAAAGCAACTTGTAAGTTTGGGAAGATGCCAGCTCCAGATTCTATTGACATTACAAATGTATACTTTAATCAATATTCAAATGAGAATATACCAAATATTAGCTGCCAAAACCATAAAGTCCGAGATAATGTTAAATATCCGAATTGCGCCAAATCGTCTGTATTGCGGTGGGCGTTTACATTCTCAAAATACCTGTGTCCCGACTTAGCAATTGAATTGATTCCTAACCAACATATACCTGATGAAGATAGTGATGTAATTGAAACTTTTATTGGCGATGATGGTAATTGTCATCGTTTAACTCAGACTATGATTGATGTCTTAAATAATATCGAATGGGATGATATATTTGAAGATAATAAATCGGATCGTGAAGAAGGTGAAATTTTATCGGAGGATGAGCGCGTTGATCGCCAAAAGAGTTTGCCAAATAATACAATGGAAACTGTACAACTTCCGCCGCCTACTATATTTGAAAAAAATTTAAATCAATCTTCATTTTTACAACCAACTGAAAATAACCGACGTTTTAACGTTGTACCACAAAAATTAAATGTGGAGAAAAACAAAAGTTTGACAGCTAATAGAGACACCATAAATAAAGTAAATTTCTATCCACCCAGTACCATTTCATCTAAACAAGATAATATTGAGAGCAATGCAAATCCAACTGCGTTTCCATCAACAAGGGACAGAAAAATTGTTATTACATCAACAAATAGTATGCAAATGACAGTTGATCGGACACTTTCACGTTCACAAAATCATCGTGGTCGCTATCCGCCAACCCGTCCAGAATATCGATCCCGTTCCCGTTCCCGTTCACGTTCACCGTCTTTGAGAAAGAAGGGTAATTCCAAAAGTATGCCCTCTGTATTGAAAACCAGAAATGATCAATTCAAACAAAAAATGAAAAATACTAATCCAGATAATCATAAAAGGCATAATACTAACAATGTAATTGTTGAAAAAAAAAAAAATAACGGCTTTAATGAACGTCATCAAGGAGATTCCTACAAACATATATTGGACCATATACATTCTAGCAGCGCTAGCCATAGAAAACCATTAGAATCTAAATGTACTGTTACCACAAAAACTAATCAAAGTTATAACCAAGACGTTAATTTACCACGAACATCGCAAGAGCGCTCTTCAAATATTTATCCGTCCCTAACTGAAAAGCAAAAGATTCCAACAATATTTACAACATTAACTCCCGATCATCAAAAACAAAAATTGGATCAAGGATCTAATTTATTAAGAACTTCTTCTTACAGTAAGAAAAGATCGCAGTCAATGCAAACTCAAGACACATCACATAACAATCGACAAACATACAGCAGATATAATAATAGAACATCATCTCGGGATAATAACTCAAATATGAATGATCAGTTGAATATTGTACCTAACAAATATTCAAAAATATTTACCTTGGAAAACAACAATAACAAAAGCCATAATGATATCAATCGTTTATCTAATCAAGATCGTGATCCATCATTTAATGGTGCATACAAATAATTGAACTTTACCATATATTCCTATAATTATTATTAAAATATATTCCTATAACTATATTTAATACAACAGAATAATAATTATAACTATATAAATGTATATATATATATATATATTTGTATATATTATATATTTATATAGTACAACACGCCAAACAAAAAAAAAAAATCAACTGATTTAAAAGACAAGAAGCTAGGTGTTCAACAACATAAAAAAAAATCTAAATAAAATCCCGTGTAATTTTCCACATGAAATACATATTTCCATTGCAAGCCTTTGGTTCCCAACATAAACACTACTATATTACTGTAACTTTTACATAAAAAAATATAAAATTATAAAAAAAAATGAATATATACATTTACGTTTATAATCATCTAGAATTAAGAGAACTAAAAGTTTAGTTGATTGATGTTTGATGTAAAAGAGGCTACTATGAATTTGTAGCTGTCTGAAGTATTATTTTTACCTAAGAATCTTTAAATATTAAAAATTATGTTTTATAATTTTTATTATTTAATCAATTATGGCTATCAGTCAAATTTAAGTGAAATATAAATCTATATATACATATAGATATGAGATTTTAAACCATAAACCAACGGACTAAAGTTCTTTAAGAAACATATTTTAAAATTAATTAATTTTAAAAATACAAAATAAATAATAATACGTTTGGTGATACAAGGATAAATCTCAAGCTTTAAATTTATATATATATTTTTTTTAACTATAAATATCTTATAAAGAAACAAATATTTTTCTCTATAAAAGAAAAATATCTAAAGCCACAGAAGCTAAAATTATGTTCAAATTAAATTTTTAATACCATATGATATAGTTTTATACTAAGTTAGTTAGTTTAAATTTAAGATATCATTTAAAATGGTTACAAACATGTGAATGACTGTAGCTTTACCTAATTTTCAGAGTACAAACATTATTATTTTTTTTTTTTTTTCATAAATCATAAATTTTTTTTATAAGAACTTCCTTTGATGCTACTGAGTAAGCAGACTTTTATTGAGACTTGAGTAAAATTTAAGAATAGCATGGAATAGTTATAAACAACGTAAATTTTAAGAAAATTACACGATAATCCGATAGATTGTAATGTATTTATAAGAAGCAACTTAAATTTTTTTTTTTTTTTTTTATTCAATTTATTTAGGATTTATTATTTTATTAATAATAAGTATATTTTATAAATAATTAAGTATTACATAAACAGCAGCTTCCAACGAAGACTGCTATTAATCTCTAAATGATGGTATTTGTTTCCATGTCTATTCACATAACATAACTTACAGAATAACCGAGAAAGAGAGAGAGAGCTCTAGTTAGTTTCTCCCCAGACAAGTATTAACCGTTCAGCCGGATACTATTTTAAATCATATGCTTAACACAAAACTATCTGTTCCTGCAGTGAGCTGCTGAACTATATCATATATTTAGTCTTGTTCGTAATAAAAAGAATCACCGTTAGCAGTTTATAAACTATGTAATAACTTTAACATTTTAAAAACGATATGTAAATCTTCAAATATTAAATATGATGAATATAGACATATACATATACATATAACATATAAATAATAAAGATATATATAATACATTGTAAAAAGTGGTTTTATTTGCCTAATTGTTTAGTCTTCATATATATACATATATATATATATATATATATATATATATATATAATTGTCTATATATATATATATATATAGACAAGAAATAGTTAGGCAAATCAAGCTACAATTAACAATGTATTACAGTCAAAATAAATTCCATACAACTATATAAATTGTCAAAACTTTGGAATAAATGTTTCTTTTATTGTATGCAAAATAATTTAATTTTTCTTTGGATATCTTCATTAATGTTTTTCAAGCGTTCTTCATTTTCAATGTACGCTTTTAAAGTTAAATATTACTTATATAACCATTTATTTCTAAAAATTAAAATATACCCTATGTGTAGTAAAGCCATGAAAATACTTTTTGGTAATGTGAGATTTGAAGAATGTTTTCCTGTATGGAGTATGTATAATGGCGATCAACAAGCATCAAGTCTATCAAATTTCTGATTGCAGAATCTCTAGCAATGGTGTCAAAATGGTCAATTCTTGGACTAACACGGGGTCAACAATGATATTATTTTGAATATTGTATAGTAGTTGCTCAATCTCTTCAATGGTTATATCATCTAAGAGCTCTGGACTTGGTGGTTGCGGTATAGTTGCCCAATCTTCAATATCAGCTTTGGTTTTGAAAAATAATAAATATATTTTTTCATATTTTCATACATATTCATTATTTTCTCTTACCTTCCACTGCGCTTTCCATCTCTGGCATCTTGCTGTATTTATGATCTGATTCGGTGACAGATTTCCTTTTAATACAACGCCTAACATGTCTATTCCGATAGCTTAAAAGTCTATAGGAATTTAAGCATTTCGGACAGGAGTATCTTTGAATCTCGCAACGATGCTTTTTGTACTGCGACTCCAATATAAATTTTCGCTGACATTGCATGCACGTATATTTCTTCTCCACGTGATATGTTTGAAAATGGCGACGCAGCAAGATAATACTCTTGCCAAAGTACTGGCATTCTTCGATTGGGCATAAAAATGATTTGTACATATCTTGCTTGCCAACAACTCCATGTTTTCGCTCCAAATGTAAATCATAAGGTAAACGATTTTTAAATACCTTACCACAATTGAATTTACAGTAGTATTTTCGAATTGGCATTAGTTCAGAAATATCTGGAACGCAGCGGAGCATGTTAATTCGTACAATACAAATAATCAAAAATGGCGTCAAATATAATTGTTGTACATACAAGCACACATATATATAACATATACATTTGTATATAGGTGAATAGTGGTGCCACTGCTTTGTACTTTTTTTTTTTTAATTTTACATTTTTTTTTTCATTCAACGATCAATACATATTCGTCGTTAAATTAAATAATTAATATACGTTCACATAAAATTCTACATTTTTACATAAGCAAAGCCATTGCAGCATACCGAAATATTTTTAAAATTCTGATAATGTTAAAATTTTAACTGATTATTAGACAGTGCTGTAAAGCTACCGAAAAGTTATATGACGATGCAATTTGCGCTGTTAATATCAAGTGTGCGCCGCCATCTTGGCAATGGCAATATATCACTTTGGCTATCGCAGGCTGAACTTTAAGTTTGACTGTCATCTTGACAAAACGATAGGTACTGATGTTGCCAGTTTATTAAATTATTTGCTTGTATGTGTAAGATCCGTTTCCGTGTATAATACAGACATGTGCGCATATGTAAATTTATTTACGAAATACTTGAAATTCATTCGAAATTATAATAAGATATAAAATATAAGCTTAAAAAATTAACTTGAAAAGCCAAGAATGTAATAAAAAGATCTATTGCAAATGGAAGAACTAAATAAATAATAAAGGGAAAGTCGCTGACATGGAAAACTGATGTGGGTACAACACGCGCAAATCTAAATTTTCATTCTGCCAGCTCTAAGACTGTTTAATCAAGGTTAGTAGCTAACCAATAATAACTATAACAATACCTAACTATTTTCTTTCCTATAGATGATTTACCCCCAAAGAAATTTGTGAAGAAACTAAAACAATAATGCTTACCAACATGGAATACTCTGGGTTATCATGCTAGCCCAAGGAGACGTTTCAATAATGTTAGGATTAGAATAATTGTTGTAATTGAACAATTCTGTCAATATATCAATATAATGTATTAACGACTATCTATGCCAATACTTGAACTTAAGTGTCTTATAACTTAATAATTGTTTAAAACCCAACATTTTATCTAATTATTATTTTATTAAAAGTGATACCCAAATTAACTGCTAGGATAAAATCATTGAAAAAGCTCGAAAATGTTAAATGCTATAAAACAAGATCTGACAATCTCGCTGGGCAGTATTCAAGCTTGGATACAGATAGTTGTATTAATGGAAATAAGAATATGAACTTACCAAATATCGCGATTGTGAGCAGATTTTATTTTATAGGTTGTATTATTTACCTTTGACGTGTTGTTGCTGACAGCAATATACTACCAGCTTGTGTAATGGCTACGAGTTCTGTTCCTACTTACAATATTGATATGATGGCCTATCAGTCAAACAGTTATGAATTGATTATTCCGTTAGCTATTAATGAGTGCGTAGTTTTGTTGGATTTGTGGAAAAGAACATTGTGTCTATGGGTACGGGTATTCGTGATCGTGTCTTGGTGAAGTCTTCATTAGTGGACCAAGTTTTCTTGGTGCAAAGGCAGTGCACACTACGGTGTGTGAATCAAAGTCAGAAAGGTTTTATAAAGTACGAGAACCTTGTCCGACAGAGACGTGTTATTTCGTAATTAATATAAATCTTAAATATTTCGACCGTTGTTTAGAATTATAAATGTTCTAAAAATCTGTTAATCTATAACTGTCTCTAGTTTATTTATTTGCTAAAGGTCAATTTGGCTACTCTTATAGTGTAACAGCGTACTTAAAATTTCTATTTCAAAACAAAACTGTTTATGTTTTGCATTCAGCTATTAAAACTTCAAATTCATTACCTATTCAACATAAAACTATATAGATAACTATCAAAGATAATGATAGACTAATATAGAATTATCGTATATTCAAATGTGTGCAATTAATTCCTAGCAACAGGTTTTAGTTTTGGAAAAGGATACAATTTAGCTTATTTTTCTGTCATGTGCCGCCTGCATTTCCTTAGCTCTGCATCGAATGTAATTAATAATAATTCTAACTTCTTTTATGCAATGCCTAACGCACTTCTATAAACAACTATAATACAATTATTTCTACTTGAATATGAATTTAAAATGTTTTCAATTAGTTCCAAGAAAACGTTTAGAACTTAGGTTTATCAATATATAACTTTTGAAAAAGATGTATCTTATAATCCAAATGGTTTATAAAATTAGTTTTGAATTTCTATGCAGATATTTATTTAGTTTCTATTCACTCCATTTCTATTTATTTAAAATTATATATATTAATATTATAAAGAACAAAAATAATTCACTAAATCCTTCAACTTTATCTGAATTTATTTACTTATTTTTAAATTAACGTTCTTAATTCAAATGCTTTGTATACATAACAATATAAGCTATAACTAAGAGCTAACACTTTTTTTTTTAGCCCCTTTGCCTTTTTTGTAAAAAAAGAGCAAAGCGGAGCTATTGGAAATATGCAAAATCCAAAAGTATGTAACACATAGAAATAATCATCGGAGACCCCATAAAGTATATATATTCTGAATCAGGACGACAAGACGAGTTCATCTAGCCCTGTCCGTCTTGTCTGTCCGTCCGTCCGTCCGTCCGTCCGTCCGTCCGTCCGTATGAACGCCTGTTTCTCGGAGACTATAAGAGCTAGAGCAACCAAACTTGAAATCTTGATTCGTTATGTTCGTACGCTGTACAAGTTTGTTTTTAATTTTTCAATTTCCTCCCCTGACCCCCGCAAATCGAAAAAAACGATTATTAAGCACAATTTTCAACCGATCAAATTTATTTTTGGCACACATCATAACTAGACCATTCTTGATCGATGTTGTGAATCTGGGTAAGATTGGTCAAAAATCTCGGAAGTTATACATCATCAAAAGTGGCGTTATGGGCCCCGGGGGGGTATAGTAGCGCGCGCAAAATAAGAGCTAGAGCAACGAAATTTGGAACGTATATTTGTTATGTTCGTACGCTATACGAGTTTGTTTTAGAATTTTCAATTTCCTCCCCTGACCCCCGCAATTTGAAAAAATCGATTTTCAGATACAATTTTTAACCGATCAAATTTCTTTTACGCACACATATTAAGTAGACCATTCTTCATCTAAGTTGTGAATTTCGTTAAAATTGAACAATAAACACGGAAGTTATACAACATTAAGTACCGCCAAAAGGGCCAAAAGGCCAAGGCGCGCAATGGCCAAGTACGTGCAGAAGTGTGTGTATGTATGAGTATGTGTGTATGGCTGTATATGTAGGCAAAGGGGCTCTCGTAGTCGGGTACACTCGACTACAGACTTCTTACTTGTTATTTTAACTGTTTATTAAGGAAGCCGAGGTCCTCTGAGACCTCTTTGTGTCCTTTGTATCAAAAATTAAGCCCAATTGGGCGCACCGGCTAACCACTAAGGTGTAGCTTAACAATTCATATAATAAGCATTAAATTTGCCTCCTTCTGGGCATCCGGCTAATGAGGTTATGTGGTCGACGTCTTTTTAGGCGTCGTCCTGGGCGAGTTCTAGTCAGCCTTTTGGCTAACCGATTGCTGTGGTTATTAATGCGACTATTGTAGCGACTTGAGTGAAAGTGTACTAACACAAAATTGCAAGTTGTTAATTAAAAAAAAATTATATTATTAGTGTACATCCGTAGTTTATAAATTCATTGGAAAGGCCTATTACATTTGTAATTCAAATGAATTTGTCTGCATGATTACTATTTCCAGGAAATCACAGAACTAGAACACTTCTTTAGTATAAGTTTTTTAGCACGTGCTGATAATTAATATGATATAAATAGATTGTGACGAATTAAGCCAATGTCAACAACAAACAAAATTTTAAAATAAAAATACCAGAAACTTTTGAATATTCCAACAACATTTGATAATAATATGTTTCACATAATAATCTACTATTTTTAAATTTAGACTAATTAATAACGCCTAAAAGTAATTTGATAGAAAAAGTACCCAATTTCCTTCCAAGAATACTACCCAGAATACGACCATAAATCAATAGAAAGGTACTTATAATAATCATTGAACTTATAGAAAAATTACTTATCAATAATAACTAACTAATACGATAAGCGATTGCTATAAAAGCAGCTGCCTTCAATATAAAGCAATCAGTAAGAGAACTTTACTAGAACCCAAAAAAGATGTACAAAGTTGCCTCCCTGTTGATCGCCAGTCTGTTCGCAGTCGCCTATGGCGTCCCTTCTACATATGGTAAGAATACTAGACTAAAAAAAATGAGGAGGAAAATTAAGCTTATTATATGTTCTGATATAGATGCTACAAATATCTGGGTCGCTGGAAATCTGTCGTTGCCATTGCCAAAGAATGCTTTGATTGGAGGACGTGATCCATATGGCTTCAACCTGTACGTGGCTCGTTACAACATTGCCAATTCGATTACTCCTGTACGTGTTATTGCTGAGACCGGTACTGGTTACTACAATTCCGATGTAACAAGTGGCAAGGTCCTTAACTATCAGTTATTGACTACTAACTCAACGCTCAACTATCATTGGGTGCGCAGTTACGATGGCTTCTTGGAGGATAATGCAGTTTCTGTGGGAACCACCTCCTCTGATGAACGTGTATACATCTGCCGTTCCAAGTCCGATGGCAGTATTATGTTTGGAACCCTTTATCTCACAAAGAAGGCTTGCTTTGTCAAACACGATAACTTTTTCCAAAGTAAAATTACCAAATACGAAGTTTTAGTGGCTGAGCCCAAGAATAATTAAAATGTGAAACAATCAAAGTTAAAATAAGAACAGAATATTATTTTAAAAAGTAATTAGATTAATGATTTAACTTAAATATGGATACTAGAAACATAATTAAATAAATACACATAAATGTGTTAGGACCAGAAAAGGGTATATTGAATAGGTCTTTCAGATAATAAACAAAAATAAAAAGACATAATACTTTAAATTATTTATCACAAGTTTTTTTTATCAGACGCACTGGAGAATCAAATTAATTTTTAAATGATTAAAAATAAATTTTTTTCTGATAAAAATATATGTTTTAAAAAGCGTTTTAAAAACATTATCAATAAAAAGTTAATATGATATAACAATAATCTGTCCTTTATATTCATTTTCTATAAGCATTGGCTCTAAGTTAAAAGAAATGATGAATCAGAATATATAAAATTTTGCATAAAACTTTGAATTTTAATATATATATACACCCACAATCCCCAGTGAAAGGTATTTTAGCTGCAAGAGTCTCTATGACGAACCATCAAAGGATCAGTGACATTGACGAAATTCTTTACGAACTCCGACTATAGCGCTTAAGGGAGAACTTGGAATTAAATGAATTCTCCGCTATGAATTGGTCCTGATTAGTTGATTTAGAGAAAAGCTTCCCCAACGAAGGAAGAGTATTTTTATTGTGATAAGTGAAAGCCTAGCATATTCTATTTGTTAATAGTTTTAGTTATGTGAACATGTTTTAATGGGAGCTCTGATTTATAAGCTCAATATAATATCTTGATAATATATATATAATTTCACAGAAATCCTTTACTAAGACAATGTATATCAAATTTTAACTTTTTAAATTACTGGCTTAAAAATAAGTTAGTAAATAACTGTTCATTATATATATGTTGACTATTTAATTCACTATCATTTCGTAGAGTGTGGACAGTTCTGGGAAGCGTGTGACTTTTGAGACGAAAGTAATTTAAATCAAGTGTCCCTTAAAGTATTATTTGATCAAAGAGCAACGTAGTCATATCTTATCATTATCGTTAACTGAAAGTGTTAGCCACAATATATACAAATGGGTCTTATCAGCAATATTTGCTATAAAAACACTAAAAATATTAACCAACTTTCATTATACAGTTCGATCTTGCTACGAGCGTTAATAATGTATACTCCAAAGCAATTGACGGTCCTGGCGGTGATCATCGCCACACTCCTGAGCGGTACTCAAGCAGGAGTGTATGATACAACGGATAATTGGGTGGTATCATTAAAAACAATGAATTTCCCGGATAATGCAGTTCTTGGTGGATTCGATACTAATGGCTATAACATCTATGTGGGACGTGTTGTATCCGGCAGTTCCATACTACCAGCTCGTGTTGTGGCTGAAACAACATCTGCTACATTTAATACCGAAGTAGCGGGTGGTGTGGCCTATAGCTACGATCTACTGGTCTCCAATGCGACTGTTAGCTATAAGTGGGTGCGTAGTTTCGATGGATTCTTTGAAAAGAACCTCGTTTCTGTAGGAACTAGCTCCACCAATGATCGCGTTTACATCTGCCGGGCCAGAACTGATGGCGGACTCTACATTGGCACATTGTATCTTATTCAAAGGGTTTGCATCATAAAATTCGACAACCAGCCTCTGCGCCAGTTTGACAAGTATGAGGTAGTTGTCCGTCAGAGACACACTGTGCCACTTGATAATCAATTGATAAGCAATTAATAATAAATAAAAAACATATATTTTAATATATAAATAAATGCTTGAAAGTACCAAGACTTATTTTTATTTGTGATCAGTTTTGCCTCAGCGTTCCAGCAAATAAACTTCCACTCTAGTCGTTACAATAGCTGCATTATTAACCACAGCAATAGGTTAGCCAAAAGGCTGACTAGAACTCTCCCAGGACGACGCCTACACAGACGTCGACCACATAACCTAATTAGCCGGATGCCTAGAAGGAGGCAAAGAGGTTTCTGAGGACCGCGGATTCCTTAATTAACTTTATTAAACAAAAAAAAAAAAGTTTTGCCTTTTGTTGTTAGCTAAGTAACTATAATAATAATAATGATAATACAGTATATATCGGTTATAAGGTATATAGTTTATTAGCAAATATTGGTTAAAAGCAAAATTATGTCATTTTTAAACATCATAAAACTATTTAACACTAAATTTAAACTCATAAAAGCAAAAAATTGATTGTATATAAGTAAATATTGTGTATAAACAAATAAAAAGTTGTTGATTTGGAGTCAGTTCATATAAATTATATCGGTTTTAAACAAATTATATTAAATATTAAAATTTTTGATCTCATTTTATATTTAATATTAATATTATTATAACTGACGAAGAGCATAAAATATAAATTTAAGTAAACTTCTAAACGTTTGGATTATTTTATAATAATCATTTAAATACAACGTATGAGCATATTACTCATGATTGCTTAAAAGGAAATAGCGAATATAATCAAAAAATTTTCTGATTGATTGTTTGATTGTTGGATTGAAGATTAAATATTAAACATTTTCACTAAATAACAAATGGGATCTTTATATCCAGCAGATATTCTTCATATAATTTACATTTTCTTAAAATTTCAGACCCCATTAATATCTTTGGGATTATATTATAAGCCAATGATTTCATCAGATTTGAAAGGGTTTTAAATCCATCTGAGCACATTTATAATGGTTTTCATGCCCATTCGAATTTATACATTATTCCAGAATCATTAAAACCTCTTAACTTTTTGCAAAACCAAATTACCAGAATAAAAATGTTATAAATTTTAATGTTACGGCTTTTAATAGATATTATATGTGTATATATAGAATTAAAACATACTTTATGATTCATCTGAATTAAATAGTAGCCTTTAGAGCTCCATAGACAGTTGCCAACGATAAGAAATCTGTCAATCTGTCATTAGTCAGTAATTTGGGGAATCACTTCTATGATAATGTTTGTCATTATCAAATTTGATTAACAAACCGATAATTGCTGTGGCTTAAATCTATTTAAAAATAAGTTTTTATATAAAAATTATGGACACAAATTTATATAGGAACCTAGGCTGACCTAGTCAACAAGTAGATACAAATTTATACGATAATCTTAACTGATTGTAATTAGATGAAGATAAGGAACAAAAGTTACCCTTTCTTATATTTTAAAGTGTTTATTAAGCTTATTAATTTTAATCAAAGTTATTTTTTTTTTCCAAAATCGTCGGCCAGGAAATATCAATTGGTAAACATAGATCCCAGTTCCAAGAACATGGTCATATATCAATAGAACGATAAGTACGGATCTTATAGAATTTCGATCAAAGTTCTTATCAATGGCAGAGACTGTCGAATCCACTAAAACCTATAAAAGCAGTCGCTTTGGGTAACGTCTTTCAGTGCTTGAACCTTTCTGAAACCCTTTAAGATGTACAAAGTTGCTTGTCTCTTGATCGTTGGACTGTTCGCAGTCGCCAATGGCGTTAAGTCCACATATGGTAAGAGCTTATAAGGTATCCTTAACAAACAACGATTCAATCCTAAAATCGTTTACTTTTCTAGATACCCAGTATGTCTGGGCTACTGGTTTCCTGTCCATACCTTTGCCGACAAATGCCGTCATTGGAGGTATTGATGGATATGGCCATAACCTTTATGTGGGTCGTGGTAACTTTAGTGCATCGATTACACCTGTACGTGTCATTGCTGAGACCGGTACTGGCTACTACAACACCGATAAGGAAAGTGGACAAACTTTTAGTTATCAGCTATTGACTACCAAGCCAAATGTTCAATACCGTTGGGTGCGCAGCTTTGATGGCTTCCTAGAGGACAATGCAATCTCTGTGGGTACCAGCGCCTGGGATGAGCGCGTATTCATCTGCCGTGCTACCCAAGGTGGTAGCATATTGTTCGGCACCCTGTATCTTCGCGAGAAGAGGTGCATAATCAATCACGACCAGACTTTCCAGCTTAGAACCGATAAGTATGAAGTACTGATTGGTGAGCCCAAGGAGAATAACATATTTGCCTAGATGAAAACTTCGTAAAACTAAAATTTGTGTATATGAAAATAATGTTTCTTAAATAGATAATAAATATTTGTTTAATGAACACAATAACCTTAATTTATATATTTCTTTTGAGCTTATACATTTGATTTTTAACATTAATTTATAGAATAAGGTATAATTTATTGCGTTAAGAATATGTTTTTATTTTCAGGGGCTTTACAAATGTTATCGAAACAAAACAAACGTTGAAAATCGTATCATAAGTTTATCTCATCAATTTTAGACGAGGACCGTTCGAAAAGTTTGTCCATTGTCAGTTAAATAATATAAATAATAATAATAATAAAATTAATAATGGTATTAGATCAGAAAATGTAAGGGATTGATCTTTGTACATATAGGTAGGAGAAGCACATTGTTATTACCGCCAATTGAAATTACTATTATATAAGGTGCCTTCGAACATCCCTTTTAATTTGTTACTCCATTACAATTTTTTATTGAATTTAATAAACTTATCTTTAGATCAAAAAGTTATTATAGCACTGTATTCAACTGTGTTGACCTCATAAGGAACAAAGTTGAATAATAGAAATAAAAGTCACTGACTTACCAAACTGCCCTCGTATTCGAGGCATTCCTTAACGTATTGCCACTATTTCTATTCAACTCTAATTACGAAAAATAAATCATATTAAACTTTAAAAACAAATCATATTGATGTAAATTTAATTTTGTAAGTGTTCTTAGTAATAAATCCAAGTAAAGAACATCATTTATAGAAATTGTTAATAACTTTAAACAAATTGTAAGAAATATTATAAAATGTTAAACTAGTCGTTGCTGTTATCAAATAAAAATATTAAATTAAATTAAACTTCATAGTAATATATTTAAACAACAGTATTTAAGAACAACAAATTAATAAATATTTATGATTTATTTTTGTAATAATTGCTTACATTTTAAGAAAGATATTTTACAACGATCTTAAGCTTACATATCATGGTATACCACATAATGGTATACGCGTATACTATATCTTGGAACATTTCTGTATTATATGATAGAATATAAACATATACTTTTGAATGGAATATATCTGTATTTACTAAATTTACATGTACTATACATGATACATGTTTAAAGGTGCATACCATATATGGTACATATACAATACATTGTACTATGATATAAACTATGTATGGTACAAGTGATAAATATGTTACATAAATTATATATGATTCATAAATTATATACTTTACATATTCAATATACAGTACATACACTATATGCGGTACATTTACAATAAATGTTACGTATAACCTATACGGTACAATACTATGCTTAGTACATATGTATACTGTACTGTGTATTGTACAATATTTAATACAATATCTTCTATATAGAAAATAATTTAAAGCAAATAGAGACTTAAATCAAAACTAAGTTTTGGCCAAAAGAGGTTCATCATATTCCATAACATAACTCAAACTAGGTTAGAGTTATATGTTAAAGGTACTTTTTATCTTAAAAGATCGTGAGAACGCTCAATAGAAATAAGAGTAAATACCCAACGCTATTTGAATGTAAAGTAAGGCCCATATTTTTTTCGTCCTGCCACCAGGTCCATTCGTTACTGTAGTAACGTGGATCACACATGGGATCTGGTGGTACATTACCAGGTGGACGTGCCTGTTTAGCATATTGCTCCATACGCGACCACAGGTCAAGAAAGAAACTTTCATTGTGATGCTCCATATACAAGTTGTTCTTCTCGCAGGGATCTTCATCAATATCAAACAGACAAGGTGCCAATAGAGGTTCACAAGTATTACCTTGTACCTCTGGGCATTCCAAAGTTGCTTGCTTCCTCAGGGACATTATGTCTATTACGGCTGTGTTTAGGCGCAGTTGCTGTAAGTGCTGCCAGACGCTAGTATTACGTATTATCTGCTCATAGTCATGCGCACGTGGATCCGACTCATTGCCAAAAAATGGAAACATCCAACCATCATATTGACCCTTGCTGGTGGTGCCATTAACAATCTTCCATTTGCCGTGTGTATAGGCAAAATAAGGCACCAAATTGTCTATATTGTGGACAATTTCACGTTCCACGGATTGATAACCATACTTAAGAGCTGACCAAAGATTTAAACCATCAAGTTTCATAGATGGCTTCAATGGTATCTCAGCCGCAGCTGCTAAGGTTGGCAGCAAATCCCCAATGTAGAAACGCTGTTTCCAAACGGTGCCCAGCTGCTCAAACTCTTTGCTCCAAATGGCAGCTGATGAGCGAATGCCACCTTCCCAAGGAGAGTTCTTTTGCTGTGAAAGTAAACCGAATCGAAAAACAAAAAATAATAAATAAATTGCTCTAGGGATACAAAATAATTTCCTTATCTACAGTCCGTTTTTCATATAATACTTACACCTCTCAACGGATAATTGGATGCTTTGGTGGAGTGTTCGCCAAGGGTGGGACCACCATTATCTGACAGGAAAAGTACAATACTATGGTGTAAGAGCTTTTGGCGTGCCAATGCATCAATAACACGACCCACGCTCTTGTCCAGACGTGAAACCATTGCTGCATAAATTCGATTCTCCATATTCGAAATGTATTCAAATTGAGCTAGTTCATCAGGTGGAGCCTGTAGTGGATCGTTTAAATTGCCTGCATGTGGTGCCAAGTGGCTGAGTAACAGGAAAAGTGGTTTGGTAGTCGCATTATGTCCTTCAATAAGCTGCACAGCAGCATCCGTTAAGACATCGGTTATATAGCGACCCTGTTGATTATAGGAAATCTCCAAATCATTGCGAAAATCATGTCCACGTTCATAAGGTTTTCCCTAAAAAAAAAAAAAAAATTGTGGTTAATATTTGGAATTCCATAAGTTAACATATATTTACAGCCTACATTTTGTTTATATGTGTGATCAAAGTAATCCACATAAGCTCCCAGATAGCCTAAGTGATGATCAAAGCCGCGTTTTGTAGGTGTATAGTTGCGACGTGACATACCCAAATGCCATTTGCCCAAAAGATTGGTACTATATCCGTTTTCCTGAAAGATTTGAGCCATTGTTGTCTCATTCAGTGGCAAGGACCAGGGTTGATCGTTAACGATCACATAATGCTGCATGCCTAAAAGACAACATTTTAAGATACTGATATATATAATTTCTGTACTGAATGTACCTGTATTTATAGGATATTTGCCAGTAAGTAGTGCTGCTCTACTGGGAGTACACATGGACGGTGTATACAGATTATTCAGTATGACTCCATTATAGGCCAAAGCATCGATATTTGGTGTAAGATATTTATTAGAGCCTCGAAAACTTACATCATCGAAACCCTATAGAAACACAATTTAAGAACTTCATTTCAAAATACTTAATACCATATTAGATTACCAAATCATCTGCCATGATTATAATAATATTAGGCTTATTATTTCCACCAGTTTCTTGGCCATTTGTCATAATGACTAGTAGCAGCCAAATAAAAAACACTTTTTTGCTTTTATTCCACTGAACTGGCATATCGGCAATGTACGAGCTCAATGCACTTAACTAGAAAAAAAATATATAATTAGCAGTTAATAAATTTGCATAATAAATCGTTTTAAATAAGACACAAATGTTTTTTTTTTTTGTGGTAACTATTTAAGCGGTTAACCCTTTTTTATAAGCCATATAATTTACACACAATAGTTTCAGTTTGCTTTTCAAATCAATGGAGTTTTATTCCTAACTATTATATTATTTGCTCATAAATCTAAATACAATCACAGAACTTATACAATCCTTCAGGCTGCTAAGTAAAATATATATGTATAAAATAAATTAATTTATTTTATTTTATTTTATTATTCAACGAAAGCTTGGGAAAATGCTATAATGTTTATTTTGTAAGTAATTTTTGTTTTTAATTATATTTTGTTTTGGGTATTTTGAACGCCTTATTGACTATTCTCTATTGAAAAAAAAAACTTGTTTTTTTATAGTAAAAAAAAAAATTAATAAATAAAGAACCGGTCATAAACAGACTGACAGTAGAGAATTAAAAATTACTCTGTATATGCGTGATAAGTATCGTTTTGCATAATAGTTTTTGTTTATTGAATTTTTTTTGGTATATTTAATTTTTACAGAATACTATATATTAATTTAAAAAAATTTTGGGTTTTTATTTTTTATTTATTGTTTTTTTTTTCATATTTGAAGTCCGTGTAGAATTCAACCTGATCCATTTTGCAATTTTAGTGTTTTTTTATGATGATATTTATGAAATATATTCAAAAGAAAATATAAATATGTATAATAGAATTCATAATAATAATAAAAAAAATGTATTTCCCTAATAAAATAAAATATTACCTATACTATATATTGTCTATTGTGTAGAAAAAGTTTTGCTTGAATATTGAGTACTTTGTTAAAATGAGAGATTAATTTGCTTAGTTATAACAAAAATATTTTCAGTGATACGCTACATTAATATAACTTCCATATAAATGGCTTTTTTGTTTTTATCTCATAGAGGTATGTAAATTTTGTTTTGATTATGAGAACCATTTTGCTATTAATATTGTATTTGATACTACACTGTAACACATACATATATACTTACCTCTATAATACACGTTTTGGTTATCACAATGAATAGTAGCTTTTGACTAGCGACTTGATTAGGCGTTATTACACATACAGTATGTCAAATAATTGTTTTGACTCTAAAAAAAAATCGCATAATTAAAGTTTCAATTGACAAAATATTATATATTTTATGAATTTAAACAATTATTTTTTTTTACAGTATGAATTCTTATGTTTTTAACTATGATTTTAACAAAAAAAAATTAAAAATTATTATAAATACATAACAAAATCAAGAAAAGAATCCTAAGTCATGAAAATTTCTTTGTCAACTAATTGTTTTGACGCGTTGTTTTGCTCCATACTTTGCTTCGCGAAATTCGTCGAATGGTCGGACTTTTCTTGTTACAAAGTGATTAAGACGAATTTTAATAAAAAAAATTCGAAGAAAATATGGACACTGGGTACTATAATAATAGTATATACATTTATATTTATATGTACCCATATGATTAACCTTAAAAATATCAATCTTGCTATAATTTGTTTGGTAAACAAATACATACATATACATACATACATACATATATATATATATATATATAATAATTACTTTTTAACTTAAGTTAACGACTTTTAAATTATTTTTTTTTTTTCATTAACATGTTTTGTTTTTTCTTGTATTATCACTCAATTTATTAATGACTTTTAATTACCGCAATTTATTTTATTTAACGTAAATGAGATCTTCTCTCATCTTTATATAAATATATATATACTAAAGATACACAGTTTGAAACAGAAAGCACACTTACTTTTAAAATATAAGTAAATTGTTATATAGTTTTGTTATTTATTTTTGCTATTTAAAATCACACGATAATTCACGGCCTTCGTCTATAGCTTTTGAAGGCGTGCGAATAACTGAAACTCCATGTGAAGCACAAAATTTGCCTCTGTACTTTATCTTATAATTGGCTCTCATGTGGGCTGAAACGTGGGTATATCACAGATCTGTTTGTTTGAGCGCGAGTAATATTAACAGTCAGCTGTTGTGTTTTTATAATTTGTAGCACACTTTTGGGATGCACATAAAAAGCAACTTTTAAAGGATGGTTTTCCAGTTGTTAAATAACTCTATTTTCTTATAAGATATTCTGTACATTTAAAATGAACTCTTACTTCTACCAATGCAAAAAAAAATTTTTTTTTTATTTACTAACATTTTAATATGTATAGTAAGACTCTCCAATCAGAAGATGAAAATTGCTACCATTCAAAATATTTCAGTTTCTTTTTAGAAGTAATTAAAATAAATATAATAATAATGATTAATAATTTAAAAAAAATAGAATAAACAGTGATATATTTTTCGTGCTTGATTTATTAAAAATCTTTCCCGTGACTGCTTATATAAAATTTGTTTGTGCTTTTTTTCTGCAACTTTCGTGATTCATATCAATTCATTTGAATTGTGACGTTAATAATAAAAGGGATCATAAAAGGTTTGTTAAAAAAATTCGATTCAATAGACAAGTTATTTTTGTTTTCTTTTTACTTCTTTGTAAATATATGTACAAGTATTTGTGTATTATAAAAAATAATTAGCGCTAGAGGGTTAATTTTCCGTTATGTGCTTTGAAATACATTTTTGAAGACGTTGCGCAGCTCCTAAAGAATATGACCAAAACAAATGCCAAATGCTGATAAAAAAAAGCTCCTAACAAAGCAAAAGTATTCCAAAGAATAAGCTAAAACTGACGCAATAAGCAACAGAAATTGAATAACATACTCACAAATAATGGGAGCGTTAGCTGACGCCGGCTGGTAGTAACCGGCTTGGGGTTGTCATCTCATGTAAGCTTTACCCAAGTTATGCTAGTATATACCATTATATGGCTACTGCCATGTATTTGGCAACCCATTGCTTCTCTCGCGCCAAAAAGATAAAACAACAATAACACTGAAATGAACAGAGAGCAATACAGTGAGCGGGCATAAAAAAGAGCGAATGAGTTTACCAGCTGGCAGAAATAAGTCGATGCTATTGGCATTCTGTTTGCTTGCTTAGAAGCATGTTTGTACATTGAAAAATTCACTCCTCGCACAGTTTGTATGCGGTTTGCTTTCCACGTGGAAAATTTAATGTTAAATAATTGATGAAATCGAAAAAAAGAAAAAAATATAACAATAAACAGAACTGAAAAATAGTCAAAATTATATCAATTGATTTAAACTGTTCGCGTGTGGAAGAAAGTATTCAGTAAAATGGATGAGCTAGCTGAGTTTTTTGGGTAAGTAGCAAGCGCACTGTTATTGATACATGTGTCGCTTGTCACGCATGCAATATGTGTCTAAAATTAGCGGTAAATGCTTATTTTTAGCGAATGCTTAACACCCACCACCCGAATTTGTAGGGCATATAAACAAATGCCGCGCTTTTATGTCAATGAATTAGCCAAACAATATTTAATTAGAAGCGACACATCAAAACAAATAATAAAATAAAAAATATCTCACTGATTTTCCAACTGAGCGAGAGATGCCCTGCTGAGAGCAGCACAGAGGCATTGCTTTGAAAACTGATAAGATAAAAAATTATATTAAATTATATGTAAAATAGAATTAAATTAAATTATTAGCCATAAAGTTGTCACAAAAACAAATTCTGTAACGCCTAACCCTGATCTTTTGATTATATACAACAATTCCTGTATTGAAATCAAGTCTACAAATATTTTTTTTTATTAAATATACGTTGTAAGGAAATATCTTTATCTTCAGCTGTAAATATGATTTAATAAAATTTTTATATGAATTAAAAACTATATGTAGAATAAAGAATTCATTATTTTGATTATTAAATTTTATTAATATTTCTTTTACATTTTTTATATTGTATAAAAATTCAAATTGACCAAATTTATTTCTACAGCTTTTTTCAAACATATTCAGATCACTTAATGCATTAAATTACAGGTTTATAATAAGTTAGTTCATAGTGGTACCAAATTCATGACTTCCTTTTAGTTTTAAGGCAATAGTTTTAAATTAAAACCTTTTTTATATTATTAAAAGAATGTATATTTAATAAATTTTCATTGTAGTTTTCAAATTTAAGCCTAAATCCCATCTATTTTTGGTAATAAAGACTGAACAACCTGCTGTACGACTGACATATATTCTCGTTTATGGCATTGATTTTATATTTATAAAATATAAATCTGAAAAATGTATTTAGTGCATTGACAGATTAAATAAGAGTTGCCTAGAAGGGTAAAAATGATTCACCCACGAGCAACTTTTTAGTTGACCAGATTGATCGATTGCTAATTAACAATATAAACGTCAATACAGAAACAAACTCACACCTCATCTGAGCAGCCGTCACTTGTGTTTACCAGCGAAATCTCTCTGCGGTTTTCTGACTGGGTAGAAATGATAGCACAGATGTACACTTCCTGACCCCCCAAAATCGTGGTGAAAATTTCAGCTTTCTCATACTGAAAATCTAATAAAATAACGAAACAATTCACCACGATCTTAAGTCTATATAAGATCTCAAGACCATTTTTTATTATATATATATTCTCATATATATATATATATGTATATATATTTGCGAGCGGTATTTAACTGCGTTCGCATTCATATCAAATACTCAGACGTAACTTGATCGTAAGACAACACAGTTCTGAAATTCAATTAAGAACGAA
Source organism: Zygothrica quintamaculata (assembly GCA_037044455.1). Lineage (NCBI taxonomy): Eukaryota > Metazoa > Arthropoda > Insecta > Diptera > Drosophilidae > Zygothrica > Zygothrica quintamaculata. Next base: position 202,823 of record JBAMBS010001674.1, on the reverse strand, counting down.
ATCGAAACCGTTTTTCTTTTAAATTTTTTTTATTATTTTTTTTCTGTTTTCTTTACTTTTATTTTATTTATTTTTTTTAAATTTTTATTAATAATATTGATATCGTAATTTGATTCGGTACATTTGAAAAGCGTATCCCATGATGGGTTATTTGTTGTGATATTTAAAGCAAACTTTGCAAATAAGAAACAAATCAGATAATATATACAAATATATAAGTTAATATATAAAAATATACAGGATTATTCTTACAAAAGATCAGGTGAGTTGCTAAATTATTATAGTAACTATCCTGTATATGAAATTTGTTAACTGTGAGTCTTATACTGCAAAATTAGGTTAAACTATAAAAATAGCCTATTAAATCTGAGGCTTAGTCACTTTTCATATTTACATTTTCCCATTAAGATCACAAGACTCTACATTTAAATAACAATTTTATATGGAATATAAAAAAATGTTAATATTTCATTAACACCCGCCAACTAAATATCTTATGACTTATTGTCATAAAATACATGTCATGGCTTGGAATCAAATTCATACTTTACTCTATACCGAATACCACCACCCACCTCGACCCGGTTTTAATAATTTATATAAATTTGACATACTCGTTCGCCGAATACGTGTTAATATGTCATAAATATATATACATATATATATATATATATATACATATACATATACATATACATATATATATATTTATGTATATAGATATACCATATATCATTATTATTATAACTAGAATATAAAAGGTTTTCATCTAGCTCAGCACTATGTACTTTAACTTCAGTTGTCAGTTAAAAGACATCTATCTCTCTCTTTCTACATGCATATATATTTATATAAATTATATTAACTTATTTCAGTATGACCAATTGGAGTATAACAAATGCTTTCCGTGTGCTTACACGCCGCAAACCTTTAGAGGACTCTACGGAATCAAAACTGGCAAAGGTTTTGTCTGCCTTTGATTTAACAGCCTTGGGCATTGGTAGTACACTTGGTGTAGGTGTCTATGTATTAGCTGGTGAGGTATCTAAGAGTCATGCTGGTCCTGCTGTGGTTATTAGTTTTCTAATAGCTGCCATAGCCTCAATATTTGCGGGTCTTTGTTATGCAGAATTTGGTGCACGTGTGCCAAAGGCGGGCTCCGCATATATCTACAGTTATGTGACCATTGGAGAGTTCATTGCGTTTATCATCGGTTGGAATCTCATATTAGAGTACGCAATTGGTAAGTTTTATTGGGAGCGGCGACATTGTCGTCGTCGTTGTTGCTGTCTGATTGTTAAAAATAAATTAATTGGCTAGCATTTGCTCAAATACATATATTGAATTCCATTGATTCGATTCCGTTTTTTCCAGGTTCCGCCAGTGTCGTTAAAGGGCTGAGCACTTATCTAGACTCGCTATGCGGCTATGCTATGCGCGACTTTTTGTCTACGCATCTGCCAATTAATGTGCATGGCCTCAGTGCATATCCAGATCTTTTTGCATTTATTGTGACCATACTCTTCTCTTGGGCAATTGCTTCTGGTGCTAAGGAATCAACCAGAGTGAATAATGTTTTTACCATGCTGAACCTGGGTGTTGTGCTCTTTGTCATCATAGCAGGACTTTTCAAGGGTGAGTTTATATTAGAGAAATGCTCTATTAACAAAAGGTTTTGATTCTATCCCAATGGTTTCTTGAGCTGAACGCCTTCTATCTGTGGAAGAAACATATTGTTTAATTTTTACTATTATTATGACATATAATTGATTTTAAGTAGACTTACCGACCAGTAGATAAAGCAGCTTAAGGCGCATAAAGAACAATTCAAAAATCGATGGGAATTCTACCTATTCTTCTAATAGGTTGTAGAAAATATCGATTAATTAATCTGTTATTGTAGTGCCTTTACCCTTAAAAAGGGAAAAAAGAAGGGGCATTAATGAATGAAAGCAAGTTAGTGAATGCATGTAACAGTATTCAATCTATCATCTCCGATACTCTTAAAGTATATATAATCTTCATTGGAAGCATTAGCCAAGTCGATTCAGTCTGTGTAACTGTTGTTTAACCCTTCGTCAGTCTATATAAGCGCCTGATAGTCAGAGATTATAGGAATTGGAGTTACCATAGTCGATATATGGGTTCAATGATTTTGTTAAGTGTAAAGGGTTTCTCGTAGTCGACTACTTCCAACTACAATTTTTTCATCTAATTTATATCATCTTTTGTATGTTTTATAGTTTCCAGCAGCAACTGGACCATACCAAAATCAGAAGTGCCCGAGGGTTATGGTGATGGTGGATTTATGCCTTATGGAATCTCTGGCATTATTAAAGGTGCCGCTGTTTGTTTTTATGGTTTCATTGGCTTCGACTGCATAGCTACAGCTGGTGAAGAGGCTAAGAATCCAAAGAAATCCATACCATTTGCCGTGATTGTTTCATTGGCCACAATCTTTCTGGCCTACTTCGGTGTGTCAACCGTGCTGACCATGATGCTGCCATACTATTCTCAGGATGAGAGTGCTCCACTGCCACATGTATTTCGCATTTATGGCTGGCATGTTGCCGAGTATGTTGTAAGCATTGGTGCTATGTTTGGACTTTGCGCTAGTCTTATGGGTGCCATGTTTCCTCTGCCGCGCATTGTGTTTGCCATGTCGAACGATGGGCTCCTATTCAAGTGTCTTGGCGAAATAAGCACCAAATATAAGACCCCTTTCAAGGGTACCATGCTAACAGGTCTCTTATGTGGCATACTAGCAGCCATATTCAATTTAAGTCAGCTTGTTAACATGATGTCCATTGGTACACTGCTCGCCTATTCCATGGTAGCCAGCTGTGTGCTAATCCTTCGCTACGAGGTGGACGATCGACGGGACAGTCGTATCCTTGGAAATGGACGTACCATTAATACGACTCAGGAAGAATCTTGTGCACTGTGGAGGCGTCTCTTCAATCTCAATGGCCAAAATATCGCCACCAAGCAAACGGCACGAATTGTCACTGTGTCAGTCACTGTATTCTGTGAGTAAATATGCAAGTTATTAAAGATTAGCCATTTAACTCTTATTAATTACACTTTTCAGCGATCTGGTGTCTAATCTTCTCACAAATCTTAACCAAATTTGAAGAGGATTTGGCGCACATTACCCAATTCGATGTGGGCCTTCTTATACTCGCTGGCATACCATTGATACTCATGCTTATAATTATTTCAAGACAACCTACCTCCAGCGTTAAGCTGTCATTCAAGGTGCCATTGGTACCATGGTTACCAGGCATTTCCATATTGATTAATATTTATTTGATGATTAAGTTGGATATTTTGACTTGGGTGCGCTTTAGTATATGGATCAGTATTGGACTGACTATATTCCTTGCATATGGTATACGTCACAGTCGTCTACGACAGAGGGAACAACGTAACAATTCCCTCGCGTTACTCAGGGATTCCAGCGAAGCGACTTTACTTAGCCAAGATCGTTCCAAATATGGCAATGAAGTACCACTGATATTGATGCACAGCTCATCATAAAAATGCACTCTGTGTACTGATATAATTGCTGATAATTGTATTAGATTTAGCATTAAGTAGCATCTTTTATCATCACAGACACACAACATAAACTCATGTTTATTGTGTATGTATATGAACATACACAAATATTATTATCCTACGCGTTGAACTCATAGTCAATATTTATATAAATTTATAAAACCAAAAATTCTTTACAAATTACAATAAGAGAAGCTAAAAGCAATAAACAATATTAAAATTTCAATCAATATTTGAGCATTTTAGGGTTATTCAAAAGGTATTCCTTTCAAACTTGTAATACTAGATTTATTTTGTTTACTTACAAATAAACACGTTATATTTTAAGAAAGTATTTTAGAATTGATGAATCTAAATCAATTTTATCACTCGTCTGTGTTGAGAACTTCATAACTAAATTATTTAGTTTCTCACTTTATTTTTTGGTTTATTTAATTTTTTCTTTATTTTCAAAATTTTTATTGCTTAACAGGTGTTCACAAACTAACAGCGGTACTCATTTTGCGTTAACAGAATCTCAGTCCTGAGCCATGTTAAGCTTTACATGTATTTTTAGTACATTTTAGAGTGACCATTTCATTAAAAAGTAGAAGAAAAAAATTAAAAATTCTTAAATATTTGCTTAAGGATATGTTGTGAAAAACAGTTATTGCCAAAGAAACGTATATTATGTATTATATGTATATTAACATAAATCTATTACAATCTTCTAACGCAAAAAAGCTTCTGTTAACGCAGTTTGAGCTAACATATACTTATACTTAACATATGCGTTGTGTACACTGTACAGTTCAGCTATGAATTCTTAGAGTGACCCTATTAAAAATAAATTAATTTTGGCGGAATATTTTAAAAATTCGTTTGAAAATTGTTTTTAGCGCATTTTAAGAATTAACATATATTTAATCTATTTAAAATTGGAAATAATTACTGAAAAACTAAATGTATTTAATTATGAACTTCCTTAATAAGCTGCAAGGTAACAGGAAAAAAGAATTATAGTAAATTATAGGCAGAGCAGAATCATACTGGCAACTAATCTATTTAAAATAACGATCGATGCACATTGTTATTGTACTGAATTATACTAGAAACAAGGTCACAAAACCCCAAAAAGTTCAAGTTTCCGTAGTGAATTTGGAACAATATTGTATAATATTAAGGGCAAAACACTTGTTGAATAAATGCAACAAGTTTGATGCCGTAGCAACGGCTTGTAAACAATAAATTGGGCTCAAGTTCAGCTGTTGCATTGGCAACCGTTCAATTCGATGGAATGTTTAATCGATGCTCACTCGAAGGATAAAAACATACAAGAAAAGTAACAAATTCAATTCAATAAAATATAAAGTTAAAATTCTGCAATGTCGCGCTATAAAACATAAGGATATCAAAAGATTTACGGTGATTTATCATCGTATTTGCTGAGAAGTCGTACACCTCAGCAAGATGGGAAACACAGAGAGCAATGTGACGAGTGGCGTCAAGAAACAGGCGGGAGTTTCCACACAGGCACTCTATAAATTTGTCAATCTCAAGGGCGGTGGCTTGCTGGTGGATATGATGAAACGTGCCTGTCAAACCAAACAGTTTGCTGAGATCGATCATGCGATTAAAACCAAAGTGGAACCATTTTTATATAACAAGGGTGCTGGCCGTTACTTCCCCATATCGAAGCTGGTTCTGCTGCGTAATCGAGACAGACCCAGAACCAGGCAATTGCCCGAAATACGCGCCCTAGAAAATCCTGATGATGATTTTAATATACACGATTATTGCCCCGAAGTATCCGAGGCAGAATATATATCAAATCCAACTGCCTATCGTTTTGTATGCTGGGATCTTAATGTAACTGAAATACTCTATACAATTTGTAGCAAAAACTTTAAGTACAGAATCCTCCTTACAGATGCGTGGTGCTGTGGGGGAAACAATTTTACATCTTTGTCTGCTTAATGCCTCCTCATTGCATGCAGATCTTGCCAAGCGTTTGTTAAAGTTTTATCCTAAGCTCATCTTAGACATCTATATGAGTGATGAGTACTATGGGGAGAGTGTGCTTCATATAGCCATTGTTAATGAGGATCCGGCAATGGTCAAATACTTACTGGATGCCAATGCTGATGTGCAGGAGCGGTAAGTTGTGCTTACGACACATAAACATTTGCTAATTCTTTTGACAATCAGCTGCTGCGGCGCTTTTATGTCAGCGGAGGATACGAAGGCTTCTCGAACGGATTCTCCAGATCACGAATATGTGGCTCTTGCACCAATGACCAACTATGATGGTTATGTCTATTGGGGCGAGTATCCTCTAAGCTTCGCAGCTTGCTTATCACAGGTAATGCTTTAGTCACTATGTTATCCTCTTTAAATACTATAAATATATCTATTATATACAACTGATATTAGTTTAACATAACTGTATAAAGATAATCTTATTGTGACTATCCCTAACAGGAAGAGTGCTTCAGATTGGTGCTCGCGCGTGGTGCTGATCCGGACTTCCAGGACACAAATGGTAACACAGTTCTGCATATGCTCGTCATCTACGAGAAGATTGAAATGTTTGGTGTAGCCTACGAGGTTGGCTCCAATATACATGTACGGAATATACAAAATCTGACACCATTAACCTTGGCCGCCAAGCTGGGACGAGTCGAGATGTTCTTTCATGTGATGAGCATTGAACGTGAGATTTATTGGCAACTGGGTAGCATTACCTGTGCTGCATATCCATTGCTTATGATTGATACCATTAATGAGGAGACGGGTAACATAAACAAGGATTCGGTGCTGAATTTTGTGGTGTTTGGCGATAAGTTGGAGCACTTGGAGCTACTGGATGGTGTGGTCATTGATCTGCTTAAGACCAAATGGGATACCTTCTGCAAATCTCGTTTCTATAAACAGTTTTATATGTTTGCGTTTTATTTTTTAATATCGCTGTTCAGTTTCATTTTGCGTCCGGGTCCTCCGCTCAAGGATGACGAGGACGACGATTCAGATGGCAGCAATGCAGCTAATGGCACAGCTCGACACGATCTATACACAAATGGTAGTCTAGGACAGCACACCAAGCGTGGCACATCAAGCACTGAATATAGTAAGTTCTATATGATTCACAAGATCTGTCTATAGCTATAATATTTATATCTATGTAGAAACCTTTTGGCTAAACTTTACGGAATACTATGATCCCAGCGAGGTAGAGACACTGCCTGCCTGGTGGCAAAGCTATGCACAGTGTCCACTTATGAATCTGGAATCAGATCTGGCCAAATTACGTATTATAGCTGAGATAATTAACTTTGTTGGCGCCATACTCTATCTACTTGTGGCCCTAAGGGAGGCACGTTTCCTGGGCTACAAAATGTTCATAGAGAATTTGGTAAGTTGCCAATAAAATGGATTTCCCTCGATTTTCCTATGGTTAACTAATTCTTACTATAATTCTGCCAGATGACAGCACCATCACGTGTTATGTTTTTATTCTCCTGTGCACTTATGATGACCATACCCTGGCTTCGGGTGTCCTGTCTAACCGAAATTGATGATCATGTAACTGTTATGATAATGTTAACCACAGCGCCATATTTCCTGTTCTTTTGTCGGTCTGTAATTATATAGATATATATTAATATAGAAGTAATGTTTGATACTTGAAACATTTCAGTGGCTTTAAAACTGTTGGTCCCTTCGTTGTGATGATCTATCGCATGGTTATGGGAGATCTGTTGCGATTCGTTTCCATCTATTTGGTGTTTGTAATGGGTTTCTCCCAAGCCTTTTATATAATATTTCTAACATTTGATAATCCAACAACGCCAGAAGATCAGGATGCTGAATCGAATCCAATGCCATCACCAATGGAATCCATTGTGGCCATGTTTCTTATGTCCTTGACCAATTTTGGGGATTATTATGGCGCCATGGTATCCACACAACATGAATATGAAGCCAAAATATTATTCTTTCTCTTTATGGTAATTGTCAGCGTTTTGCTGGTTAACATGTTGATCGCCATGATGGGTAATACCTATCAAAAGATTGCCGAAATCCGCAATGAATGGCAGCGGCAATGGGCACGCATTGTCCTGGTTGTGGAGCGCAGTGTGCCGCCAGCGGAGCGTCTCAAAAACTTTATGCACTACAGTCAATCCATGTCAGATGGCAGACGTGCACTGGTGTTGCGTTTAAATATGACTGTAAGCTGTTCATCAAATGCATATATAACTGCTATAAGTGCTATATGTTTGCTTGCAGGATGAGGAGAAGGAGGAAATGAAGGAAGTGCAGGAAATGAAGCGTATACACCAGCGCTTCTCCAAGAAACGTCAAATGGAGCGAGAGGCGCGTGCTCGACGACGTCAGCAAGAATATGAGAAATTCTTTGGTACCGCCCCCAAGTCAGAGAGTACAGATAATAATAATATATGAATAATGATTCAATTCCATTGATTCAATCATAACATAATGAACACAATTCATATACATATGTTTACAGTTCAAGTTTTATTGAACAAGTCACTTGCTGGCTTATAACTTCTATCTTCTATCTTCTATCTACTATCTACTATCTACTATATATATATATATTTATTTTCTATCTTTTGTTTGTTATGTTTTAGTTTTAGTCTCCTGTATCCTGTGTCCTGTTAAAACTTGTTCAATTTTGTGCAATAAATGAATTTAGTCAATGAGCAATTTGAACTATAACTCCACCCACTTATCTTCCACTACTTTTGGCTTGATATATAAAGCTAATTTTTATATGTATCATAAAATTTCAGTTTTACGACATTTTGCAAACAAAAACAAGAAACAAGCGACGCCTCGTCATGTGGCATGCCATGGGCTGTTTCCATATAATGTGCCATTTGAATGATAATAGAAGTTTTATTATAAATGTCTGGCCAATAAATTCTATATACAATGACTACTTTTAGATGGTGGGAGGGATGGTAGAGGGGGCGGGGTCATCCTATAGAAAGATATAGTTGCTAACATCCGGCGAAAAGTATAAGACATTTTTCTTTTATAGAATCTTTTCAATCTATTGCATTGCATCTTGATTACGTAATTGCAACTGTTGCAATGTTGAAGCTATGTTGCAAGCTATATTGTTGTTGTTTTTGTTGTCGTTGTTGTTGCGTCTAACACCTCGCATTGTGTACACTGGCTAGAGGATGCAAGTGCATTGTTAAGTGAGAGATAGGCCAAAATGTTGATATGATCTGTGATCTGTGCTCTGTGATCCTTGTTGTTGCCTGTTCGACGGTGCGTGGGATCTTTTTCATTCACATTTTCTTTTTCCTTTTGTATTTTATTATAGAGAGTTTTTCTCGTTCGTTACACCGGAAACATTTAGTCCTTATGCATTGTTCGCCATTCAAAGGTGTAGAATCTATTCTACATGCTCTTATTCTCCCCTTTTCTCTTTCTCTCGGTCTCCTACTCGCTCTCACTCTCTCTCTCTCTCTCTCTCTCTCTGTCTGTCAACTGTATTGAAAGTGTTAAAAAGCAACGATCTACCTCTTGAAATCTACAATCCTTGCGTTTAATCCTTGCAGCTTCCCAGCTTGACTTTAATTGCGTTTGAATAGAGCAATTTAGTGCACGCTGTGCCAAGCGCTATATACTCAAAAGGCTTTGCTACACTGCGCGAAATGATGGAGTGGCTTTAAGTTTTTAGTCAACAAAAAGATATTGTTATTATTCTTTTATTATTGGTGTTTCTTCTTTTTCTCAGTGTAACTGATTTGGTCAGCTATATATTATGGTTCCCAGTAAGCACTGCAAGTAGGGCTACAACCCTTGAGCTGCGGTTGCACAATGGGCACCACAGAGCGGCTAGCGGCGTTAATGATATGGTGGCAACCCTTCGCCGATCATAACAAAGGTTTAGCCATAATTTGAATATGTCACACCAAAAATATTCCCAGCACTGGATTGGCTTTGGCCTCTCCTCTCTCATTGTTCGACATTTGATTCTCGTTGCTCTCTGCTTTTACTCTATGTAATTATAGAGTCTGCCCTCTCAGCCCATACGGCTAAGAGCGAGCTAGAAAGCGAGGGAGCGAGTGAGAGAGTGCGATATATAGAGGTGTCGTATTCGTTGTAAGCGACAATTTAATCACATGTTTTGCCAGCAATGTCGCCAGGACCTTTGTTGGTCTTTCATTGTACTTGCTAATGGGGCAGCTGTCAATGGGCTTAGGTTTATTTTATTCTGGGTGCAAACAACGCCCACTTCCTTTTGTATAAGCCAAAAAAAAAAGTAAGAATTGTAAAACTAGAAAAGGACTAGGAAAAGAGTACAAGAGTAGAATAATATAAAAAAAAAGTATTATATTGTTACATATACATTTTTCTTGTATTTACTTATAACCAAAGAGGCAAGGACCTCCCTAGCATGACCTCCCTTGGGCGCTTTCTAGTCTAAAAATAACCGTGCGAGTTTTGGCATGTCCATAAACTAAACTGTAACTGTAAAAGATTTCAATCTTGGCTTGTTAATTTCCCAGTTGTAAAACGTCATGACTCGGTCTAAAACTTCCCTTCATAAACTAACAACAACAACCAAAACAACAACAACAACAACAATCAGTTGAACAGTTTAGTCCTGTCGTGAAAGTTGGCAAAAATTTGTTTAATTACTCGCACACACAAACATTGTAAAACAATAAAAACAATGAGCAACAATAAGGTGGCTGTACCATAGCTATACCATTTCCATGGAAATTTCCCGTTATTGAAAATGGTTTATGGAATACGTTTAGCGGCCTTTCGAATGGGCGTTGCAAATGACTTTTAAATGCTTCAGTCGCGTATCGTTGATTGCGTTCCTTTTATTTTTAATTTTTCTTTCAGTTTAACTTTTTTTTTATCATCTCTTTTATATCTGGTTTTCTCTTTTCTCCTCCCCTCCTTCAACTTACTTATTTACTTTCCTTCATAAACTAACTATCAGCAATTGTTTGGGTTTGTTCTTCATAGCCTCTTTGCCATACACTTGACAAATCTGAGTATCCGCCAGGCTGCCAAAGAGAAAGTCCTTTGGGAGTTCTTTTTTTTTTATTATTATTATTATTTTTTTTTTTTTTTAAATAAAGAATAGGTAAAGAAAAATGCAAAAAGTATTCAAATCAAATGGCTTAAACAAGAATTATGGCCAAAAGCATTGAACGTTGGGCGTTGGGTCCCAGGTGAACTGGCAATACATTGATCCATGACCCCTCCTAGCTGCTATACCCTGGACGAAATCTTTGCATCAAATGTAAAGTTTGAAGCATTCTTTGAGTTTATTTAAAGTAAATTATTTATGCAAATCGAAGTGCACACACACACTCACACACACCCATACCTACAAAGAAAAAAGAAATTTTAAAGAAAATGCTTGCAATTTATTTTGAAAGTCTTTGCTGGGGGGGGGGTTGTGCGTGTATGTGTGAGTAGGTGTAGGTGTGTATAAGTTTTGCAAGGGTTTAAAATCGTTTGACCTCTGTTAACTTTGTTTGCATTTCAGCTTTGGCTATTGATTTCAAGCCTGTCAATACCAAACTCTAAGTAAACTGTGATTAAAAGGTTTAAGCAAAAAGAAAGAAAAGAAAAATAAGAAATAACCCTTATGTTAACTCTCTAATGCGAAAGGATTTATATCTTTATATATATATATATATATGTGTGTGTGTGTGTGTGAGTACTATTGCAGCACAGGACATTAACAATTGTTTGTTGAAACTTTTAACTAAAATAAAACGCAACGTCGATGTGTCATAATATTTGTTTGGGGCTAAGCATACAGTAAAACCTCTTAAAAGTAACTGTATATGACATAATGAATGAGCTTGTATATAGTTTAAGTATCTAAAAATATATATATATATATAACATTGTATCTTTATCTATATAAACATAAGTATAATCGATCTCATACACTTTAAAGACACCTTACGAATTTTTTTTTCTATACATTTTCTTCTATTTTCAGTTTGAATACGATTCGTTTTGATTGGGTAGCACTTGACGTTTATTTGCGTGGCTTGGGGATTGGATTCGGTTAGGTGTTGAGGCCCCCCAACATACACACACACACACACACACACACACACGCACATACATACAAAGAAGAAAAAAAAAACCGCAAAGTTTTAATTGAATTTCCTGAACAAAATAATGTTTTGCCACTTGAGTCCCGCGGGAGACGCTAAACAAACAAATTGTACAAACGAATGAATGAATGACTGACAGACTGAATGACTGACTGACTGACTGATTGACTAACTGATAGATTGTATGAACATTTTTGCGATACGAAGTATGCATACATACTTAAGTGTAAAAAAAGCAAAATAAATTTCAATTCGTGAAATCAAATCACTTGAGCGAAAATACGCTAAAAATACAACAATAAAAGTTGCATTGAAAAATTTCAACCAAAAAGGAAAACACAAACAAACAAATAAACAAAATACTCACACACACACACACACAGACACACAAACAAACGAACAAAACAAATCAACAATAATGCTATACTGGTGTGAGTGTATAAATAAATTGTTAAAAGTATACTTACTGGCTTTTGGGTACAGGTTAAACATTACTGAAAGGCGTCAAAGCAAATTTTTCCCCCTATTGGTAAAGAAAAATTATTTCACTTTGATCTTTGACAGCATTAAACACGCGCAATAAAATCCTTTGACTATAAATTGCACCCAAAACCCATTTGCCAAATGAGTGAAATTAATTAGAAGAAGCCACAGCTAAGTGTCTACAGACTTGTCTCAAGGATATGCCCGACTTTTAATATATCCTTAATATGGTATTTCCCATACATTGATTAGGCATTTATTATGCTGAAATTAAAGTACTTTAAGTACTTTTAATTAAGATATTTTTGATATAGGTTTTAGCTTAAGTCTTTATTTATATATTTCATATAATTTAATCCTTTCCTTATCCTTATTTTAAGTGATGCTTGGCGTTTTGTTGAAATTGTTGCAATTTTAGTCTCAGGGCGTCTATTATACTGTATGCATAACAGGGTATAATTATGAAAATATCAAAGCGTTTAGTAGGCAGTCAACAGTTTGGGTTTTGACTTGTGGTTTTTGTGGCGGCGTCGCCGAGTGGGCGGGGTGGGAGGTGCCTTGTGTCAACTGTCATCGACAGGCCTAACCACGTGTCATGCCTGGACCTTATTTGACTGTTTGGTAACGCCCCAGCACGCCTACTCAAAAACAACATTTGATAATGATTGCGATGATGATGTTGATGATGATGTTGATGTTGATGTTGATAATGATTATGGCCTTGGGCATAAGTAACTTGAAGAGCAACAGAAAACAGAACAGGCAACAAATAGTAAAAACGAAATACATTTTTTGAAACATTTTATATTTTCATTTTATTCTTACTTTATTTTTATTTCAGTTTTACTTTTTTTTTTCTTTCCTTTTTCCAGGACGAGCTAATTCTGCAGATCCTTTGGTCTCACATTACGTAATGGTATCGCTCCAACTGTGCTTGTTGGTCGTAAACACACACCGTGGGATTCAGATTTCTGGAATAACGTTTTATAGAAATCGCGCGACTGAAATGCACTCGAAAAGTCGCATTGAGTGGGCACTTCGTTCGGCGACGTTTTACCGGGCAAAGCGACAACAAAAATTAGAGGTAGCAAAAACACTTAAGGATTTTAAGGCCATCAAATTGCCAACCCCTAAGGATTGACCCCTAATATACAAATTACAAATGATTATATATATAAATTTACTTAAACTTGTTATAGTAGTAGTAGTAGTAATGGTTGTATATCCTGAAATAAATTATAAAGAAATTTTATTCAAGTTTTTAACGGGAAGCGGCTTACTTAAGTGGCCCGTTTCGATTACATGGTAAAACTTAAGATGAATTCCTTTATTATGAAGTGCTTCTTTTAGCGGTTCGTCATTTGACTGCAACCCTTTTCATATATACATATATATATATATATATATGATTGAGAAATTAACGTCGTTTAGCCAAGTGGCTGAGCTGATATGGTCTGAGTTATATATGAGAGTTGAGGATGGATTTGATTTTGGGTTTGAGGTCTGAGGTTTGAGCCTTGCTAGTAGAACAATGGCTAGGATGCCGAAAACCTTTGCATATATGCTGAGCATTTCTTAGTTAATCTGTTATGACATCTAGTAGAGGTCGAATGGGTTAACTCTAATTTTCTACTGTGCTCCTAATGAGCTCAAATCGAGCATGCCATATGAGTGTCATCGATATCCTACGCTCTGACAGCTCCTCAATTGCATTTGCATTAACCATTTTTCCCAGCTAAATAATGTTAAGAATGGCGAGAACTTCTCACAGATTCTCACACTTAAATCATCATTCATTCATTCATATATATACATATACATATACATATGCATAGACATATAGTACATATACATATATGTAAAGATGTAAGATATAAGTTGCATGTATATAAAGGAGCAGCTCCTAAAGCTGACTTATAAGGCGCTAAGTGTGGGCTTACATATGTTAGCTGTGTGTGTGTGTGTGTGTGTATATATGCAATTATCCTTTGCACAAATAGCACAAGTTGCATATATACATGTGCATATATGTATGTATGCTTATGTCCTGTTAAGGTTAATTCTACTTTGAGTCCTGCTACATCATTTCCGTAAGGGCCGGAAATTCTATAACAATGAAATGCACGAGTAAACAAGGTATATACATTTATTATTATAACTATTATTATGGTTATTGTTATTGTTGTCGTTGTTGTTGTTGCTGTTGTTTTTTATGCATTTATGCTATTTATTTCTTTTGCCATTGCTAAAACAATTTGCAGTATTATGCAACACAGAGAGAGAGAGAGAGAGAGAGAGAGAGAGAGGGAGAGCAAGAAAAATCCGACAAAAATAAAGGGAAAAAAACACAGTTTGGATTCCGTTGAATTGTAGACAATAAAGTATGACAAAAGGTTTGCAACAAGCAGAAGTTGGTGCAACAGCAACAGCAGCATCAATACTGAGATGCAGCACAATGCCAGGACAATTGGCAAGCAGCAGGAGCAACAGCATCATTCGACCAGGTCAAATCAGGTGAATGGGAACGGAAGTCGACTTGGCACATGTACACACCCAATGCTATTCTCTTATTATTATTCCTTGCATTCTTTATATCCTTTTTCTATTTTCTACTTCTGCTTGTTCTTCTTGTGGTGCTGCTTTGTTATCAGTCAATGTACTAGTTATGTCCTTAATGGGATGAGCTGAAGAGCTCCTATTTTCAATATACCCTGATATTTTGTTCATTTTAATTACCTAAATTTAATCAAATTAGATTTAAAACTAATTATCAAAACGGAATATAAAATAACTGTAAAAGTAACTGAAATTTAAATACATTTCTACACTTATTTTAGGATCCTTTTTAAGGTTACTTTTTATAATTTTTTTTTGCTTTTTTTTTACATATCTTCTTGAAATTTATCTTTATTGAAATTTCATTTACGAATCTATTTTCTACCCCAAACTATATATTACGCATAAAGTCGCATAATTTTTCATTTTTCCAACCCAAAACTGAAATAGGAAAATCTTTTGATTTGGATTTTCGTGTGCATGCAAAATGCTCTTAACTAGAATGACACGTGAAAAGCGCAAAATCTGTTAAGTAATCAAATGGACACGTACGTTAAGATAAATTTTCTATCAAATGTATATATGCCTGTGTGTGGGTGTAGAGCTGCTGGGAAATGGACACTGGGAAAAGCAAAAAAAAATGAAGAAAATAAAGAAGAAAAATGCCAAAAACGGGCACAAAGGATGCGACGGCTGCTAAATACGTGAGAAAATGTGAATAAGTTATTGAATTGTTGCGAGTTGGAGAACATTTTTACAAATGTGTTGTATTTGCCAGGTGCAAGGATTACCATATAATATAATCGAAAATATACATGTGTATATATCTATATATTATAGCAAAAACTGTATAAAGTATGTGTACAAAATTTGGTTGCGAAACTCATATAAAATTCATTAGAATTTTAATTATTTTAATTAATATTTTAAGACAATTTGCTTGATAAGTTGACTTGGATTTCTCAATTCTTAAGCTTGTACCTAACACTTTTATGATTTTAATATTATTATTTAATATATTTTATATAAAATTCATTAAAATTTGTTCTATTTGTTACATAATTAGAGCTAAGGCATATCATTAGGCAGTTTATTGTAGCAGATTTTACATTAAAGTCAGGATAAATATCCTTGTTAGTTGTCACAGATCTTGTTGGATTAAAGTGTATATTTTTACAGCTTATTTTTACTTCCTTTTAATACTTTTTGCTTTAAATAATTACTATTATATATCAAGTATTATAATAGGTTAATACTAATCAAAATATTTCTTTCAAAGTTCTTAAATTTAAATTTATACTGGCATCAAGCGTGTATTTTCATTAATTTTATTATTGTTAATTCTGACTTTGTCTTAATACTTTCTGGTAGAAATAACTTTTATCTAGTATAAAATATTAAAATAAAATACTATCTAATTAAAACCAATATGTTGTCAGTTCAATATTTCAAAATTCAAACATCTCAAGGTCTCTTTATGAGAGTTTAAGTTATACTTTCATAATTATATTATTGTTATATTAAAAACATTTTACTCAGCTTTGTTTTAGTACTTTGTTGGTCTATGAATATACTATAGTATATAGTAGGATATATAATATATAGATTTTATGGATCAACCTTTGCTTAAGCGAAGTCAAAGTTCATTAACTTAAATACTTCAAGCAACCTCTAAAATATTGGCTTAAAATAGAATATTTTGTGGCATGGTAAAACTTGTCTATTAGCTTTTATTTTAGTACAGATTAGTACTTTATTTATAAACTTAATGACTATGAAATACATTCTAACACTAGTACTTATATATATATACATATATAATATATATTCATGTATTCTTAGGAAGTAAGCTTATATTTTCATGTATTCTTAGGAAGTAAGCTTATATTTTCATATATTCTGCAGTACATATATATATATATATATGAAAAGTATATATAGATAAAAAAATATATAGAAAAAAGTGTCTCCTAAAGATCTATATTCTTTAATTTAATTACTCCCTGGTTGATATTAAAATCAATCGAATATATTATAGATATTTTCCAACTTTTCTAGCAATATTTGAATTACTTTCTAATACTTTTGATATATATATATTGTATATATATATATATATATATATGTATAGTATTGTTATTAGTATTGTTCAGTCCAAAGGTAACGACTCAATTTATTTGAAATTGAATTTAATGGGTTCTACGATAAATGAAAAGAATTCGATCAATTCACAAAGTAAACACAATTTAACCTCATTTAATTGATACAAAAGTCTCGCAAAGTTTTTGCCTTTTGTTTTGATTGTATTTAACTTTATAAGGATCATTGTTATTATCACATTTGTTGCATTGTTCCAGAATTTAATTGAAAAAAAGAAATAAAAGAAAAAAAAAATAAAACGAATGAAAGAAGGAAAGAATGAATGAAAAAAAAAAATATAAAAAAAATAATAATAATAATAATGAATTGTTTGGCTATACTATATATATGTATATATATATATATATATATATATATATGTACGCATATACACTTCATGTGCCTTTAACCAGACTCGGAGCTCCAATTCACAATTGTAGAATTCACAATGACAACAACAATAACAAACAACAACAAACAACAACAACAGATGGCAAACAATGAAACTCGCGACTCTCGGGATTTACTGTCGAACAGCGAATAAACAAAAAACAACAACAATAATAAAGGAGAGCAAATTGTAAGCGGGCAGAGAAAGACATACGAGTCCTTACTAAAAAAAAAAAAAAAAAGAAAAAGTAAGGAAAGGGGTAAGAGTTTTTGATTTTTGCTTTTCTATAATTCATACCATAATTACAATCCTTGCACTCGGCCCAAATTGAGTGCTCCTAATCGTGTCCTTAGGTAAAGTATAACACCTGACGGCTTTGTTCCATTTAGGTTATATACGAAAGTGTGTGTGTGTGTGTGTGTGTGTGTGTAATGAAAAGGAAAAAATAACATATCAAAACGTTAACTATTCTAACTATTCTCCCCCCCCTCTCCCCCTCCCCCCATCCTCCTCTCATGGCCAACAAACCTGCAACACAAGCAACAAACGCAACATTTGAATGCTTAATGCGAGATGCGTATGGCAAAAAGCAAAAGTCTGTCTTCCTTTCTTTCCTTCCTATACGCTATTGTCCATACTCCCTTGCCCACACTTACTTAGCCCCAGCCCCAAGCTACCCAACTTTCTCACCCACCTAACTCTCTCTATCTCCCTCTCTCTAGCATTCTCTTACTCTGTATTCTGTTCTGTGTATGGCATTGCTAAGTGAAAAGTAGAATGGATAGAAAGCAAAACGCTAGCTGAACAAAACTTTTTCCATTACACAACACATCAACAGTTTTTTTTCTCCTCTTTCTTTTTCTTTTACTTTTTCATTTTTTTTCCTCTCTTGCTTTTTTTTGGTGAGCAACACAAAGGAAACGTTGAAAGCGTTGAAAGCTTTTTATGCCCTGCAACCCAAAAAGGGTAAACTGGGAATATTAGTTGCCATATAAACAACAACTATTGCTGGCAACTTTGGGACGACTCTCTCTGTCTCTCTGCCGAGTGTTAGCCACATGAACTATGATCCTGGCAAGGACTTGTATCTAGTTTTAATTTAAACTTACAAACAAATGTTAACCGTTTATAGGATAAATGCAGTTGCATCTAATGTGTTGCAACTGTTTGTTTACTTAATGCATGAAAAACAATGTTTTGGTTTTTAATGTAATTAAAATGAGTTAACAGTTTTCTTTATATGTCTGGAAGTAATTTACATATGTGTGTGTGTTCGTGTGTGTGTGTGTGTATTAATGTTCAACTATAATTTAGATATACTGTTGTAATTGGTTAGTAAGCAAAAGGATATTATACTCCTAAAAGCAAGCAACAAAATCACTTTATTTACTCTCTCTCCCCTTTCTCTCTCTGAGTGTGTGTGTGTGTGTTTTTTTATAACATTTTCTTTCTATTGTTGCACATTGTATAATCATAAGGAAAGTTTTGTATCCCAACATATAGGTATACTCTATATACATTAATATATATATATATATATAAGTAGTATATACTTATATAAATTTGGCCAACCATTCAGAACATTTTTTTCGTTTTACGTTTTACGTTTTATATTATATATATATAAGTATATTTATTTTCAGTTTGTTGTTGCTATTGTTGTTGTTATATTGTGTTGTGTGGCGCATTGTGTAGCCTTTGCTTTTCCACTTTTCTTTACCAAATAAGTAAATAATTGCAGTAATATCCTTTCGTGCGCAAAAAAGAAAGAAACGAACAACAGCAGAGAATGGAAAGCGTGTTTCCATGTCCTTTTCAGAAACTAAAATGTGCTTTTCATACATACATACAAATATACTTACATTTACATACATACACCCACAACAAACACACACACACACACACAGACAATGTACATGCGGCTTGTATATAGCACAGAGAGTACACACAGACACCCACAATGGCTTGGGCATACAAAAATTCACACCAAAGCCCCATTGTGATTGGCTGAAAAGGCAAAGCCAACGGGCCATGCACACACACACACATACAGATATATATATATATTTATGTGTATTATTCGTATATAACTCTCACACTTACATTAACTCACACATACTCAAAGCTCTTTTCCGACAAATAACAATACTTGCCGCGGAAGTGCAGCGCTAGGCAAAACAATAACGGAAATTGTGTGCCCACAATGTGCGAAAAATCAATGCAATTTTAGACGGAGTGAGAGCGAGTGACAGTGTGAGTGAGAGAGATAAAGAGTGAGAGCGAGAGCGAGTGAGAGAGTGAGAGAGAGAGAGAGAGAGTGAATGAGCGAGTAGTTGTAGTAGTATGGTTAAGTGTGTGTGGGAGTATATTGCAGGGTAGCAGCTCCAAATGAGGTCGCTGCGGCAAAGAATGAGAATGAGAGCGCAGCGCAGTCAAAAAAAAAAAAAAAAAAAAGGAGAAAAAAGAAAGAAAGAAAAACAACAACAACAAATATAACTACTGCTAACAAGGCGACCAAACACGAACCGAGCCGAACATTGAGCGAGCCGTTGTTGTCGTTGTTATCGTTGTTGCCGTTGTTGTCGTTGTTGTCGTTGTTGTCGTTGTTGTCGTTGTTGTAGCTGCTATTCAGTTATTCTATTGAACACACCCCTCAATGGCCAACAACTACAACTAACAAGGCGGCCGATATAAAGGAGCCAATGGAACAAAGCCAACAAGCAGCGTAACAATGCCGCAGCAACACAAGAGAGAAAAAGAAGGCAGAGAGTGAGAGAGAATAAGAGCGTAAGCATGTCATGGCACAGGTATGCGAGAGCAAGCCATCTATGTTTGCCGTCTCTTTTTAACCAATATGCTTACCTGTGCACAGGGGGTTGCTGTTCATGTTGCTATTCCCTCTGCTGCTGCTGCTGCTGCCGCTGCCACTGCAGCTATACGAGAGAGCATCAACGCTATGAACTTAACCAAAAACTGGATTTGACTGTAGTCGTGTCAGTCTCAATTATTACGCAGACAAATCAGTCAGTGTGTAGCTGTTGAGCCGAACAGAAGCATCCGCAATAGCAACAGCAACTGCCAAAAAAGAAAATAAAAATAAAATAAAGCAAGAATAAATACAGAGAGTAAAACGCATAAACGTTACAGTTAAATAATCATCATAATAATAATAATATATTACAATAATAAAAAAAAAAGAAACAAAAATCAAATATATATACACACACACACGCACACACACATCGTGAAGTGAGCAACAAGAACACAGTGCACAAGCATAAATATTTTTTTTTTTTTTGAAACTATTTAAAGTGATAAACGCATAACAAAAGCAAAGACACATTATAATAATGGCTACATTATCGTCACATCCCAACTACGGTTTCCATTTGGGTACCGGTCAGGGCCTTGAGTTGCCTTCGCCAGGCGATTATGCGGCTCAGGGCTTGGGTGGTGCCCAGCTCAGTCCCAGCATGGACATGGACATAAAGCGCGTACTGCACTATTCACAGAGCGGTGGATTGGCTGCTAGTCTGGCAGCAATGGGCGGCTCACCCGGCGGTGGACCAGGTGCTGTTGTCAGCCAAGCAGCAAGCAATATGAGCCACCATATGGCACATCACATGCACAATGCAGTAGCTGCACAGCAAACATTGTCGCCAAACAGTTCGATTGGCTCGGCCGGCAGCTTGGGTAGCCAGAGCAGCTTGGGCAGCAGCGGCATGGGTGGTGGCATGGGTATGAATGGCGCCGGACCAGGCGCTGGCAATGGTAATGGATCCATGCACAGCCTGGCTACATCACCCGGCCAGGAGGGACATATTAAGCGGCCAATGAATGCGTTTATGGTCTGGTCACGTCTGCAGCGTCGTCAAATTGCCAAGGATAATCCAAAGATGCATAACTCAGAGATTTCAAAGCGTCTGGGAGCCGAATGGAAACTATTGGCCGAATCAGAGAAGCGACCATTCATTGATGAGGCCAAGCGCCTGCGCGCCCTACACATGAAGGAGCATCCGGATTACAAATATCGTCCACGTCGCAAGCCAAAGAATCCACTTGCCGGTGGTCCACAGGGTGCACTACAGATGCAAAATAACATGAACATGAACATGAATATGAATATGAATATGAACATGAACATGAATATTGCACAACAGAAATTGAGTGCTGCTGGCGGCGGTCCAGCTGGCGGTGGCTATAATCCCTTCCATCAGCTGCCACCATACTTTGCACCCTCACATCATCTGGAGCAACCATATCCGGTGCCATACTTTACAGGCTTTGATCCTCTAGCGCTATCTAAACTACATCAGAGCGCAGCCAACAATCAGACACACAAACACCTAGAGGCACAACAGGCACAACAATTGCCACCAACGACACTGAGCAGCTTCTATTCCGGCATCTATTCGGGCATATCGGGTCCATCACTCTATGCTGCACACTCTGCGAATGCTGCCGCCGCTGGACTATACACCTCATCATCGACATCATCGCCAGGCTCATCGCCCGGTACCATCACGCCCAATGGCATGGATGGCTCAATGGACAGCGCACTGAGGCGGCCGGTACCAGTATTATATTAGGCCCAATAATGGGTACGGGCTAACTGTCCCAGAGTAAAGTACAATTTGCATTGTTGACGCGTTCCCAAAGTGATCCACTGGTTTTAAATCTTTAAAAGCTCTAAGTAAGCCAATTACAGTCTAGTAGTTCTCTATCAATCTCTATATTTCTCGCCCTATTAAGCAACGCTCGCAAAAGTCTAGTACAATCTTTGCACAAAAAAGAAAAACAGAAAACAGAAAACGAAAAAGAAACCGCAAGAAACATTCCTAGCCAATAATAATAATATTAATATCTATAAATTATTTGTCACTAAAACAAACAAAAAAAAAAAAAAGAAAAAACCAAAAAAAAAAAAACAAACAAAATATAATTGTAATATAATTTTTTTTTATAGTTTTAAGAGTGTGCTCCTTGTTGTTTTTGTCAGCACCAACCTCATATCCTAGTTACGAGTAATGTGCCCCTAACTCAAATTGTATATAAATATATATATATATATATCAAGAAAAATTCGTTATAGAGTCTAACACACACACACACACACACACACACAAATATACAATCCAAAAATTATAAATTGATAAATAAAATATAAAAATAAAAATACAAACACAAACACAAACAAAGCATTCATTAATGTATTATTAATTATATTCAAATTAAATAAACAAAACGTTTATATTTAAGGCGAAATTTGCAAAAATATTTCAGAATAAATAATAATGATAATAAAAAAAAAACAAAAAAACCAAACAAAAACAACATCAACAAAATTTATTAAAATTATACAAAAAACAAACAAAACAAAACAAATTTTTATTTTTTATTATTAATATTTAAATCGTTAAATGAAAACCTTGTTGAAAGGTTTCAAATTATGATCCTAATTTAACACACAAAATAAGCAAACAAAACGTTGCCACACTTTTGACTTTTCATTCATTTTGAATGTGCTTTTAGCATTCAGTTAACAGTATTAAATATATTTATTGGTTAAACCTTAGAGGGTTACACAGCCTTGACCCAAAGATGTTTCCTTCTGCCTGTTACCGATATTTGCACAATTTTATGATAAACATTTTGTTTGGGATTAGTGTAAGGTCATAAAGGTGTCAGCTGTTAAAACCTTTTACTCACACACACACACACATATATATATATATATTCTTCTAAGTAATTTGATCCTTGCATTTTTTTTGTTGTTATTGTAAATGTCTTAATGTATCCATCAAATTGTATAACATATATATATACATCTGCATTTTTTTCATTTATTTTTTTAGTTTCCAATTTCTTCCAAAAATTTCTGCTAAAGAAATTTTCATTTTGGGCTTAAATTTTGAAGTACAATATTTTTTTTATTAAAATTAAATTTAATTTGTTTATTTATTTTTTTTTTTTTATTTTTAAGGTCTTAATTTTTAACTAAATAAATAAAATTGGCAGAACCTTCATGCAATTACCAGCTCTTGTCATATTTATACAATAAAATTAGTTAAATATGATTAAAAAAAAAAATGTATTTTACTCTTTTTTTTCACGAAGCGACTTTTTATTTTATTCATTTATATTTTTTTAATTTGATTTGCACATAGAAAATATTTTTTTTTGAGTTATTATGAAACTATTTGGCGTTGTATTAATTTCTATTGATTAATGCGCTGTTTTTTTTTTGCGGCTCGGCCAGGCATTATATGATATAGGGGATACGATATACCAGATATCAGATAGCTGATACAAAATACAAAAATACAAAATACAAGATACAATATATATATATATTTATATATACAAACAAAGGTCATAAGAGTCGCCTAGGGTATCTGAGCATCTGCTATGTGGGGCCTTTGTCTGGGCGCAACGGGAGACTGGTCCATTGAAATTTAAGATGGCAAACGGATTCACAGTTCCATAGATTCACAGAGCTCTGCCAAAGAAATCAACGAGTTTTCAGTCATATTTTTTTTTTCATTTATTTATTTATTTTGTTGTTTTTTTTTTTCTATTTTTTTTTTTTGTTTGTTTCTATTTTAACTTGTAATAATAATAAGAATAATTGCGGTCATTAATAAATCCACTTGCATTGTCTATCAGTTTATTCGACTTGTGTTTCTGCTTCAACAACAATTTGTCTGTATTAGTGTGGGTGTCTATATATATATATATGTTTGTGTGTATTTGTGTGAAATGTGTTAAAATATCAAATATTGATTATAGTTGTTATTATAGACAGTATTGTTGTTGGCTTTGTTTCTACAGCGTGTATCTCCATACCATTCTCCAAATTTTACAAATATTTACCTTGTATTGACGTGATATTGAATAATTATATAAAGAATGACTTAAAGGCTAAGCTGTTCAGCTTAAGTTCAGAAAATATAACCTAAAATGTTGCATATTGTCTTATAATTAGGGTTGAATGTATGTTTTCATTCTTGAAGTATGCAAGAAGTTGTGACAAAATGTTTTTATTGAATATCCTTTCAGCTTAAGTTTAAGTAGTAACCCTTTTCTATAAAAGTATCTTATAAGTATTCACTGAACTATATATATATATATAAATATAATTATATTTATAGCTAATAAAAGGTGATCAGATTTAATACCTTTCCAAACTCTTTATAATTTCTCCAAAGCAATTTGTATGCTCTTTAAAAGTAGATCAAATGAGTACATCTTATTTTACATATAAATATATATATATATATATATTATGCTCCTGTCTAATTGCTAACTTTGTCATAATTTAGTAGCCTTATAAATAGATCCTTAAAAGAAACAATCTGCTCCTAGTTATAATAGTCTAAAATCGCAACGCTAAAGGCCGAGCTTTGCTCTAGATTTATTTTGATCGCTAGCAAATTTAAATTAAAAATTGTTTATATATAACATATTAATATAGTATATATAGTATAACATATAAATATCTGATAAATAAAGTCCATCCATTAAAATTTCATAAAAATATATCTATCATTGCGATATTTTATAAACATCTTTATGATTTCGATATCTCGAGCTACTCTCCATTCGAATTGTGTTTATTTTCGTTTCTTTTTGACTAATATTTTAACTGATTTTGATTGGAATTATACTATATAATATAATATTTTAATATCTGTATAAAGTTTTAAGTAAATTATGTTTAATATATTAATCTTAATCTAAATCTAAATCCAAATTAGATCATTTACACTTTTCGCTTAACTCAAATTTTGCTGTTCAACAGTTTTTATCCTACGCATTGTCCTTGTGTGTTAATGTAGTCATGTACTCATATGTCCTTATGTCGTTATGTCCTCATGTCATCCTGTTTTATGACTGGTCACAATCCCTAAACCCTGCCCACACCAACTATATTGAGATATATAAGTATATGGACCCGTTTTCGGCGATGTGTACGAAAATAATTTCGCAAAACAAAAGCCGATGACAAAAACAAATCGCAGTTATAATATTTTCTTTTTTACGACTTTATTGGCGGATTAGCGTCGCCGTCGCCGGAAAGCAAAGGAGTGTGCAAGGCGACGGGATTGTATGTTGTATTATTTTATATTGTCTTACACACACTTATATGCATATAAGTTTGTGAGTGTGTGTGTATTTTTTTTGTTGTTTCTGCGTTGTTTTTGTTACCTGCTCCGACGGCATATTGAGACCCGGATTAAACACAGTTACGGGCGTCGCGACGTCATCGCTGGTTAGTGTCTGATTTTCGCCGTTTTCGTTTTTCCAAATTGTTTTGTTTTGTTTGCTGTCTTTTTTTTAAGCGAAACGCTAATCCGGCGGATTAGCGGCACGGATTAGCATAAAGGTGATACAATTCGCTACAATTATTGCCGCGAGGTCGAAGGCAACATATCGTTTTTACATGGAAGGTTAAAAGCCATAAAAGCAACGACAATACCAATACACCGCCATCAACAACAGCAGCAACATTAACATTAACAACAGCATCAACAGCTATGACAAACACATCCAAGTCCAAGACACCAAAGGGGTCAAGAAGCAGTTGGCGTTGGCGGGTTAATGTTATAGCTGATGTTGCTGTTGCTATTACGATTGCTATTGCTGTTGCTATTTCTATTGCTGTTGCTGTTGCTTTTACTGTTGCTATTGCTATTACGATTGCTGTTACATTCAGTGCAGCCCCTGGGCAATATGGCGACTGCCATAAGGAGTTTGAGCAGATAGAAAACAAGTTGCCAAAGAAAGGGGAAAAAGAGCAGAAAAAGAAGGCGAACAATGTCTGTCGCGAGTCCAGTGTCCTTCGTCTGGCTTTACTGCCTAATTTGTGGGTGGTGGCTTTTGTCAAACTGTTTCACATTTTACATTGCTCTAGGGGTGGTTCTTAATACACTTGACAACAAAATTTAATATAAAAATACTTTTTTTTTATATCATTTTAAATTTATTAATATTAATTTAATATTTTAATTAAAGTTTTAAATTAATAATATATTTTCTTAGCAAGATTTTATTTTTTTAAATTTAATTATTTGTAATTAATTTATATAAATTTAAATAAATTTATTTTACACTATTTAATTTTATATTTATTTAATTTTTTTATTATCTATATATTATTTTTAATATCTCTGTTTACTTAGAAAAATATTTGCAAATATTTAAAAATTTATTTGCAATTTTAAACAGTTGCTAAAAATATATATAATATATTTTATTATAATGAAAATAATTTAGGTGACAGCATAAATATTATTTTAGCTTTTAAATTGTTATATTTTTATTATTAACAATTATTTAATTAGCATTTAACATTGTTAAATTTATGGCACTATGAGTAGCATCTCATATAGAGACATAACTTAGACGTAGCTAGTGTTAAAGTTCAATATTATATGTGTACTTTTTGAGGTAGTTAAAAAAGTTTACAATACTTTGTTGTATAGTGTGATTTATGCGCTGTTAAGTTCGAGTTTGTGCCTGGACGTGAAGCATATTGTTGGGGGTGGCGCGTGGTTGACAAGTAGCAAAGCGTGGCGGCTTTTAAGTGCTAGTTTGACATTTTTTTGTCGCAGTGGTTGTTGCTAATATTGTTGTTGTTGGTGGTGTTGTTGTTGTTGTTGTTGTTGTTGTTGTTGTTGTTGTTGTTATGGGCAACCGAGCTAACCAACCAGACCGTCAATAAGTCGCAGCTAACAATTAATTAAAAGCCTCTGCACACAGCGCACTTAGGCAAATGAGCAGCCGAGCGTTGAGCGGCCCACGAGGCGTATGAGCGTTGCCAACTGGGACATAATTTGTCAGGACGCGTCAAAGCAAATGGCAAATGCAGCGGTAAACTGCAGCAGGCAAAAGGATAACTGCGATTCGTCAGTTTAGAGTCTCGAGACTTGAGCTCTCGAGTGTTGTCAACAACGTCATTAACATGGCATGACGCCAAATGGAAATTAAATGATGATAAATTTGCAACTCGACTCGAATGATTTGCGTGTGGCAGCATCACCAGTAGCAGCAGTAGCACCAGTAGCACCAGTAGCAGCATCATCAACAGTAAACAGCAACAGCAACAGCTACATCAACAGCAACAGCATAAACAGGAACCTCAACTCTGGCATTTGCATAATAAGCAACGGAAACTGCGAGGCGCATTCAGTTGTACAAAATTTGATTAGGTGCGAGACATTTCATTTGTCAAGCCAAAAGGAGAAGCGACCTGGCGACAACGCAGTCAACGTCAACATCAACATCAACATCAACATTAGCAACATCAGCATTACCATCAGCATCAGCATCAGCATCAACATCCACATGCACATCAACATCAAGTTGAACAACTGTGGCCACTCTTGCGGCTCGTTGTGATGCCTTGTGGTTGCGGCTGACTGGCACAACCCTCCACGTCGTCTGACATCGATTGATGAGCTAACGGTGGACGCCCATGTGGTGCTCGTTGACTGCCAAAACACTTACACCCAAAAGACCCGACGATCAGCATTTTGTTTTCTCTTTTTTTTTTACCACAAACAGAGGCAAGTCCAGGATCATTTCCAGGCAAATTAACAGAGGACAAGAGCTTGAGAATGCTACCTTAAATAATATTTCACAGCTCAATTTAGCTTTAACAAATTACTTGTAATTACTTTTGCAATTACTTAAGTAATTACAAATACGTTTAGTACTATATTTCTGAGCTCATATTTAAAGTGGAAATAAAACTTTTTTCAATATTTTACATAATTTTCAACATTGTCCTGGAATATTTTTATTGCATATAGAAAGGGATAAATAAAAGCTTTTTTCGCTTCAAATACTAACGAGTTAAAGCTGCTGGCAGGCGTCCAGAGTTCACATGACAATGGACAAGGGGATTTTTAAGGCACAGCGCATCCTGTTCTTATGGATCTTCACGTGCGTATTGCATTGCATTGTTGGAGGAACGCCTGCCGCTAAGCCGGCACCAACAGCAACACCAACACCAGCACCAATACAAGGACCAACAGCAACAGTCGTTACAGACACCGGCAGTGATTCGACACCGGGTGATGCCATTCATTGTCAGTGGACAGTAGCGCATCTATTTATTTATTTATTTTTTTTTTTGAGCAGGAATATCCTCATCCTGTGTGTCGATAAATGCGGCTGTCTAATGCATTATTGTTCCTGTCCACTGAGATGTTGATGATGATGATGATGATGATGATGATATAGAGAAGGAGTCTGAGAAACATAAGGACTTGCATCCAGTACTAGTAACATCACCATAACCAAAACAGGGATAAGGAAAATGGCTTTATGGAATTTCATATCTGCTCTCGAGCGTAATTTGTTTCCTGTTTACGCGCAGCAGGACATCTCTGCAAACGCATCCGCGTGCGCATTGGCGTATAAATTATTGCCTAAATCATGAGCCAACCACCATCTCCATCACCATCACCATCACCAACACCAACACCACCATCAACATTATCATTATCATCATTATAAACAACATCATTATTATTATTATAATCATTACCAATATACAATATACAAGTACGAGTATACACATAGAGCCATGTGACCCGAACACCGGGGCCCCCAGACTCAAGTGTTTGCCCATTAATTTGCTGGTTAGGGTGGCAGCTTCTACGTATACGTCGCTTGCTGCAAATATTTGCATAAATTTGTAATAATTTTATCGTCAATTTGTGTTTTATTAGCGTGTTGCGAGCCACTCATCTATATGAACCACCTAACCTAGCACCAACCAACACCCCTTGCCTTTCGGTCAACCGTTGTACCCACCAGGGTTGCCAGAGCTTCATGAGCAAAAGTGGCTTAAGTGGCAAAAAAAGTGACTGAAAATGGCCAAATTGGAAATAAAGATAGCAGAAAAAGTGGCTGATAGGACTTTCTGAAGAAAAGTTTGCATTTTTCAAGAAATTCTTTAGGAGTTGAGTAAAAAAAAAAAAAAAAATAATGTCAGCGGTTGGAAATATCAGCGTGCTCAGGCCATTTATACTTTGTTTACTTAAAAACAACACTAGTTTTTTCAGCCATTTTCCTCAAGAAAAATGGCATTTACAAATTTCAAAATAGCTAGAATTGTGGCTAATAGCATTTCTCAAATTTTAATAGCAAATCCATTTTGAAAATAGCTTGAAATGCCACTAAATGGATAAAATGGCAACTCTGGTACCCACCCGCCTATTGAGTTCCTCTCTCTCTCTCTCTCTCTCTCTCTCCCACTCTCTCTCTCTCTCTCTCTCTCTGTCTTTTTTATTATTATTATTATATATTTTGTTCGTCGTTGTCTAAGCAGCTCTTACACACACATATATTTGTCTGGCTTTGATTTGTGGTGTTCATCTGCTAACGATGAGGTGGCTTAGGTGGTTGCGGGTGCCATATAACGTATATATCATCTTGTTTTCATTTTTTATATTAATTTGTTAAAAATTTGTCACTTTGTCATTGTTCAAATTTCAATTTGAATGCTCTTTGATGTTGATTGAGACGAGAGTGTTTACTGTTCTTAAATGCTGGCAGAATATAGCAAAGGATAATATATTAAAGGAAAAGCATACAGAAACTCTTTTTATTATTAGTTATAAATTATATACATATATATATATATATATATATATGAATTAAATATAACAAATATGTGTTGCCATTGCAAGGTAGTTTTTATTTTTAGTATAAAATAAGTAGAAATAATAAATTGCTTACAAATATCCTTTGAGCTATGTATGTGTAGTATCATATATAATCCTTGCAGCATTTTTTATATATTTCCACATAAAAATATATATTTATATATGGTTGATTTATTGTGCGTATTTCAAAATAGTTTAAGCTTAAGCAGCTCAATTCGCATTATAAAAAATATTATTTTCTCTATATAACTACCAAAGGACTTCAAGGTAGAAGCTTGTTTATCGTAAAGGATACGCATTTTCATTAAATAAATTTTTGAAAATATCTAAATTTAGATAGAAAATGTAATGCTTTATGCTTAAGTAGTTTATTATAAATAAAAAAAGACAACTATACGACTTAGGCACGCTTCATAGAGCTCCGAGCTGTACCTGGTTATTGGACAGAATTGTCCAAATATTGTGCAGCAGCTGCGGCTCCAAGGGAGCTGAGGCGTGTGCTGAAAATCAAACAAAACAACTGGTATAAGAGTTATTGTAAAAGTATTAAGCATATTGGTTAGAGTGAAAAGAAAGGAATGGTGTAGGGGGAAAAGGGGTAGGGGTACATAGATAGGTAAACAGAGGTATACAGTTGTCAATTGTTAAAATTGTTTGGAATCCCCTTTTATAGATTGCAGTTATTACGACATAATTAACTCCTCGTTTACTCGTCTGGCGATTACATAACGCTATTGGGACACGCTCAGAGGCTGGCATTACTGGCATTGCTGGCGGGGATTACGCACAATGAAAAAAAAAAAACAAACTGTTTACATTTTGGCAACAAAACGGAAATGCAGGCTCTAAACTGCTTACTGGTTGGCACAAACAAATAACCCGTACACAGTACCGATACGCTGGACAGACAGATTCAAACGGAACGAGAAACGGAGTGTGGGGGGGGGCAAACAATATACAGACTGAAACAGAAAACACTCATACTCATTGCCAAACAATGGACAGATACAAACGTTTATATATATATATATATATATATATATATATATATAGAGCGCCAGCTGCTGTTGCGACAAACCAAAAAGAAAGCAGATTCGAGTTGATGCCAATGGAATCACAAATAGAAAAACAAGAAGAGAAGAGAGAAAAAAATAAATAAAAATAAAATAAAATAAAAGAAAATAGAAATAGAAATAGTTTTTATTGATAACTAGGCTGCTGGTTGGTTAGCTGGTTAGATGGTTGATATTTTTGTATAGGGTTTTGATCTCTTCTTCAATGGGTTAAACGCCACAGCTGTTGTAACTGTTTTTCAGTTTTAACTGGCAATAGCTTAGGGATTATAACTGTAAGCGACCCGACCAACATCCGATTGTAGCTGTAGCCAAAATCTAACACCCAAACCAAAATCAAAATCGAATTTAAAAATAAAAATACAAAAATAAACAAAACTTAATAACAATACAATAAAACAAATACTTAGAAGTTCAATGAAGAAAAGCGTTTCGATACGTCCATTAAGACAGAGTTGGTGCCCACATAATTGTTGCCCATTGTTAAGCACTAATAATATTTAATAACATTTTGGCGTTAACTTGGCTAGTACCCGGAATACTTTTTTTTTGTCCCCCCCCCCTCCAACTCTGCCACATAGCCGCAACATCATTTTGCCGCTTTACAGCTTTGCCGCATCGTCTCATCGATGCCTTGACGAATCGTAAACAAAGCCAAATTTGAGTAATCAGCTTCATTCAAGAAACGTGTGGAAAAAGACACTGGGACTAGTTAAATAAATATAAAAGCTTCAAGCGATATATATACATATATATATACATTTATATATACCTTTAAATTTTGAAATATGAATGTGCGAATACTCTATAAAGGAATATATATATAGAAAGTGTATATAAACACTATAGAAAAAGGCTTAAAATTTTAACCTGCAAAATATGTTAAACAATAAAAAGTTGTTTTTATATATATATATATATATATATATATATATATACTATGTTGTACTATAATATATGCCAGATATATTTAATATTGTTATAGCTTGATCTACAGATTGTTCAGTTAAAGTAATTATATATATTTCAACTTACTTTGTAACTATACGACAATGTTGGCGACTTATGCGCAAATAATATGTGATATGCTTATATTTACCACACTGTACAAGTATATATATATATACTATATATATGGTAATATATATAGGATTAAAGATTAAAGATCAAGGTATATAGTATACCCTATAGGTCATATGTAAGAGCATTTATAAGGCTAGGATATATTCTTGATTGCTTCCCACCAGCTACAGCATTTTGATGAGTAAGGGGCATATGGCTTGGTGGGCTAAGGGCTATGAGGCTGTAGGGGCGCTGCTACCACTCACTGCTCCAAGCTCGGAGCTCTGCACGTACAACAAAAGCGCTTAAATGAAACAAAGCAATCGAACAATAGACGCGCATTATTTTCTAATTTATCGGCATTGTGCGAGTGGCTCGGGCATGGGATCGGCATACACAGTGTTTTTTTTTTCTCTTTTTTTTTTATTTTTTTGGCTGGGTTGAACGTTTCTTGACCAGGCCAAAAAAAATATACAAAAAAATAAAAACAAAAACTGTTGCATTGTTTTGTTGTTATTGTAGCTTGTTTTCATTATTGATTTAAACAAATCGAAGAGCGAACAAGTGAAGAGCAGTCGGTAATGCTATTAATGCGCTTTTAATGAAGTAATAACATCAATGATGATGCTGAGTCTCTGACTGAGATTGAAATTCAGACTGAAACATAAGGCTTGACTATGAGTATGAATATGAATGATGACTATGCTTCAAAAATATTCACAAGTTACATTCATTAGTATTCAAAAAAAAAAAATAAATGTTTTTTTTGCTACATATATACATATATAGATATAGATATAGATATAGATATATATGTAACATTTGGCAGTTGGTAACAATCAATTCATAATATGTATATATGAGTGCAAGCAATTAGAGTTAATCTTACCAAAACTGATCTCACAACTATAATCATGGCTATTAATTGCATTTTGTCATAACAAATTATAAACAAAATCAAATTCGCTAGTTGCATTCTGGCACGCTATGGGGCTGGGTCATAATGGCCAGAACAATGCGGCTAACTAACTGGGAGTGTAACTGGGCCTGGGCCTGGGCCTCGGATTGGGACTGGGATTGGGATTGGGACTGAACGTTAAATAAAATGTGTATATTGTAACTGGAACTAGAACCAGATATTAGAACCACTACTTTGGAGCTGAAGTACCTTGCCGTGCCCAGGCCACTTTCGTTTCATGTGTGACAAACGTTACGTTCCAATAATTATGTAAAGAGTCGCAAATGGCCAAAACGTTTCAGTCAAAGGGCTAGCCAACATTTACTGGCTTACAATAAAAGTCTCATCGACCCAATTTTTATTTTCATTTTATTTTTCTTTTTTTATTTTTTTTATAGAGTTACTACTATTGAATCATGATACGGTGGCGCACAAGTGGCAAAACTGGGTGTGGCATTATCTAAGCAAATACACATAAAATAAACAGCAACAACAACAACAACAACATTTAAAACTCAATTCAGTTAAGATCAACTCTGAATTGTTAACCAAAAACAAATGTTCAGAAAGTTTTATACAAATATGAAAAACTTTGGCAATACCTAAATATAGGCTTAAATGGTTATTGTCTAAAAAATACCATACAGACAAAACCGTTGCTATTATTCATATTTTTATATAGAATATATAATTGGCTTTTAGCCAAAAACAATACAAATTGAATATTCATTCAGCTAAGAAAAAATTTCAATATGATTTCAAAACTCTCTTTCATAAGCAGATGTTTTAGCCTAAAAAGGATAAAATTATGATATTATATAGTTAAACTTTTGCTAAGATATATTTATATTTTATATAACTGGAATATAGGTAATGCCTTAAGGAGTTTTCTATAAGGGTTTTATATAGAAAACTCTTTCAGTTACCCAAAGGATAACTTGTTTTCATTGGCTTTTCTTCAATGTTGTTTACTTAACTATTAGACAATGTTAATGTTCAGTTGAATGTTGCATTCAAGCATATGATTACTAGGAAATATACTGTATATATATATATAGTATATACTCATACCTTTACAGATATAACACATTCTAGTAGTATCTAGACAGGCTCTATACAAACATTGATCTGTCGCGACAAAGTCAATTGACATTATCCTTGCGCCTATGCTCTCTACTGTTAATTACACGAATGCCTCAAACACAGCGATACGACAAATTCCAGTTAATAGTTCATATAGAAACAGTAAGAAAAAAAGATGCCTAAGACTATCAAAAATGTGAACAATCAATTAACATTGAACTAAACGTTGCGAGTCAGTCATCGCCAACTGACAATGGCTAACTACTGTTTGGAAATACTCGTTCATATGGGGAGTGTGTATAAGTATGCAGACCTTTGTATACTCTACCTTCAACAGGAAGTTAAATTTCAATTCTTAGTAACTGATGATATGACAATAGATATGCAGTATAAGGCTTTACAATAGGCATAACCAGCATATACTGTGCCTAACTATACATGATCTATCAGAAAGTAGGATATATTTTGAACTATTGATAATTTTGACTTTGACATTTCGAATGTCATTGTCAATGTGTCAGATATTTAGAAGAAGGTTTGCTGTTTGCGAGATGGTTTAAAAAAATTTTTTAAAAATATATACTCGTTGTTTTTTTATAGCGATTTTAAAACGCAACTCTTTCGTGGACCACTCTATATATATAGCTGTCTTGTCATTTGAATCTGATATAGAATATCTTTATAAAGAAGTGATATCCTTTTAAAATACTTTTACACTTGCTTTACCATTTATAGGGTATTCAATTATCGACTTTGTACTTATGTGTTGCTTCCAGTTGGCCTGGAAGTCTTGTTTGATTTGACTGGTTGCCACTAAACGATGGTAAACAGTGTGCAGGCTGCGCTTTTGGGCACGATTGGCTTCTAATCAGCTGTGGCGGCGTCAACTGGATCTGGATGCCGAATGGAGTGGCAACTGTTAAATGCAACTGAAGCAACTGTGGCAACTGTGGCAACTGTGGCAAATGCAATATGCAAATAAGCAGTAACAACAAGAGCAGAAGCAATGTTTAACTTGGCCATTTGTAGATGTTCGTTTTGTTTACATATTTAATTCATAAGCCTGGATGAGTTCTCTACTCAGTTATGGTAGTTGTTGTTGTTGTTGTTGTTGTTGTTGTGGTTGTTGTTGTAGCTGTTGATGTTATTGCTGGTGTTGTTAATGTTGTTGCTGGCCCGCTTAACACTCGATTAGTTTTGTTGTTTAGCACGATAAAACTGAGTGTACTCTAAATACACATACAAGCTCATATATCAACGTTATATCGATCGATTGAACGATCGAACGATGCCCATTTCAGCCCCTCCCCAAAAACAACAATATATATATATATATATATATAGATGAATTCGTATATATATCTGGATGGGTGCTGGGTGCTGGATATCATTAAGGTTCATTATGTTTTATTTGCGCATCGATGTACATGTCCAGAAAAGGTGTTTTGTGTTTTTGCGTTTCGTTTCATTTTCGCTTTATTGTTTGATTTCATTTCATTTCGTTTGTTATTTTTGTTATTTTTGCTGTTTCTGTTGTTTTTGTTATGCTTGTTGTTTTTGTTTGTGCTCGACACCATTGCCAATTTTGATACAAAAACCTCGTCATTTATACACATGCGAACATAATTACGTTAATTCTTTGTGTTATGAGGGTAGTCAGCCCAACTCTCTCTCTCTGTCCTTCTCCCTCTCGCTCTCCCTTTCATGTTATCAGTGTTTACCTCCCTCTTTCTCCTCTGCTATATATATTTATATATATATATATATTTCTCTTTCCCTTTATCTTTTTTTGTCCAGTTTTACCCCCCACCGCAGCCCTTATCAAATCATGCGGCGGCCTGTGATTTTGTTTTTGGGTGATTTATGATGTGACGGAAGTTTAGTGTTTCGGAATTTATTAGACAAAACATTGAGCAAATCTTGCATGCTAGAAGGGGGAGGTGGGGGTAAAGGCTCAGATTACTTGTGCTCTAACACACACGCACACATACACTCATATTTACAGTTAGATACTACCAAAAGCATTCCTGAAATCGAACAACGATCATCTCACTGCAAGTGAGCAAAATGTTTTTTTTTTTTGGGTTATTTTTGCTATTTGTAAATCGCAAAAATATAACCAATAAATTGAAAGGGAAAAAGTGGAAAATATGTTTTCCCAAGCACAATGCAAGCAAAAGGCAGCTAAAGGACTCGAAACTGTCACAAAAAGGAGCAGCTATGTCAGGATGCCACGGTCGCCCATTTGGGCGTTGACAGCCATGTGGCATACTTGATAACTGAGAGGGTATGAGTGTGCTCAGGTATTTTTGAATGCAACATACAACACAACAATTTTTCCTCCTCAATTTTTCTTTTTTTTTTTCTATTTTAAATGCCACCAAAAATTGAACTTGACTTATTTTTTTTATTGCTGTTATTCTGCTCAATTTTCATAGGTTACTAAAAGCTGTGAAAAGCCAAAATAAACTAAAAAATAATAAAGATGTGGGTTTACAAATATTTTAAATTAATCTTATTTGTAATAATTTATTTATTAATTTTATAATTATATTTTTTTTTAATTTTTTTCTAGAATTTTTTGTAATTCTAAAAGAAATATGTTTCCATATATTAAATTATATGATATGGCAGTTGGCTGACAAGTAAATATATTAATGCATCGACAAGGATGGATTCGGTCTCCAAGCCAGTAAGGCACATGCCAGGAGGATGTACCCATATATATCAAAAACAAGGACGAAACAAAGTTTAGAGAGCTCCACACTGCAAAAGTGTCTATCTTCCTATGGACTCTATTATTGAATTTGTATCAATTAATTTGAAATAAGAATAGAAAATATATCCAAACTAAATAAAAACCATTAACAATATTATAAATAAGTTTAATAATATTGGCTGTTATTCTATTTCATTTATCATACATATATATCCAATAAAATATATATATTTGAATTGTAGCTAACTTCAATTAGTTGAGTTTTATTTCATATCAAAAACAGTCGAAGAGCATTTACTTCCTCAAATTTAGAATTGTGAAATCAAGCGGAAAATCCAGCAAACTTCAATTGGCAATTGTGCAGGTGTGTCTCTATCCATCCATTCAACCATTCAACCATTCATCCATTCATCCACTCATCCATCCATACATCCATACATCCATACATTCATCCATCAATATATCAATATATATCCATTATATATGCATGTATCTAACATATAAATACGAGTCATCGCATATCGAATTCACAGAGTTTTGTTTGTTTATTTGGACAGATATTTACAGCATTTTCGGGCCCGATTCAGAAAAATACAATTAATTTAAAACAATTGACATAATGGATGTGACCTAACAAAATACTCTCTGACCATTGTCTGTTTATGATCTTTTTCAAGTGTTGTTCTTGCTATTGTTTTTGTTTTTGTTATTTAGGCTAATGTTTTTATACAAAATGTCTAAAATAGATATTCTCTGCTTATAATCAAAGTTAACAGCTTAGCAAAATTTTAATGAAAAGTAGTCAATTTTCAGGTTTTATTATAAACATTAATATGGAATATAATGTATAGGTACCAACACCAAATCAGCCAAATTAATAACTTAATCTATATATAAATAATATTTGCACTTTCCATATCATAAATCGAATCAGACTTTACCTTAAATGCAAGTCAAAAGTGCAACAAAAATTCTTATTCAATTATTCTCTTATATTTTCTTATTGTATAAATTTAAATTTATTTTTAATGCTTGTAATATAAACGATGCTTTCTATATCATAAATTTGTCTACTTATTCACGCTATAACTTTAATTTAAGTAATCCTGCTGAGACTTTAAATATCATTAAAAAGTAAATCAAAAGCTGAATATAAAATAATTAGCTTAAGAATATATTTCTTAAAATATATTAAGGCTAATAATATTATTATATAATTTGCAATATTTTATTATATTTTATAAATTTTTTTTAAATAAAATATATTTTTTATAATCTTCAAATATCAGTAAATAGTATATCAGAAGGTAAATATATTATCGTAAGATTAAATCTAAAATTATATGATTAATAATATATATTTTGCATTATTTTATTATGTAATATAATTTTTGTATATATTTTATAAATTTTTTAAATAAAAATCTTTTTTCTTTGTAGCTTTGTGCATTGGATTTTATTGAAAGTATTCTATATTTTTATATTATTGATTTTCACAACTTTTAATATAAATATAGATGAAAATGATCAGCTGTAGTAAAAGAAATTGTAAATTTTACTTGTATAATAATTAATTGCAATTTTAACCTTGCAAGCAGTGCAAGCAACAAGTTAATGCAAGAATGCTGCATCTGCTGTATGAGTATAAATCATAATAATTGTATTTTAATTATAAATCGAAGTGAAAATGGAAAAAGTTGATGTACACACGGTTTAATAGCAGTGGAATATTTGTATCCTGCTTAAATAAAACAAAATTAAACTGTGAACTATATATTAACTTTCTCTGATCTATCTCTGAAGTATCTCTGAACTATATCTAATATCTTTGAGCTATCTCTAAACTATTACTAAGTATAAAACTAACCACACGAAACAACTTTAGTTGAAGCAATAAAAATGATCTAATATACAATAATAATATTTTTAATATAAAGTATATAGGTAATTAAATAGGGTATAACGTAGTCGTTAAAAATTACATTGCTTGTCCCTTGACTAATTTAATAATATATTTGTTTGGTATGTGTCTCAAATGGTGCGAAAACTGCGTTTTCTATTTTGTTTTACCCCCCGGAACAGCTTTAATAAATTTATTTACACTTTGTTGCGTTTATTTTTTTTTTGTTTGCTTTTCTATTTTTTATTTATTTCATTTGTACACTGATTGGGGGCGCGAGCCGAGCTGAAGCGAAGTCGAGATGTATACCAGATT
Organism: Zygothrica quintamaculata; assembly: GCA_037044455.1. NCBI lineage: Eukaryota > Metazoa > Arthropoda > Insecta > Diptera > Drosophilidae > Zygothrica > Zygothrica quintamaculata. The sequence continues at coordinate 163,792 of JBAMBS010001674.1, read as the reverse complement.
GTTGTCAAGGACGATTTTCCGGACTGCAATTGCAACCCCTAATTGCTGCCCACTTGAGAGGTACTCGGATCAGGCTCAGCTGCGCTTATCTGTGTCAGCCATCAGTTGGTTGCGTTCTCATCCGCAACATTCACTTCACTATCAGTCGGGGCTAATCACTGAACAGTTGCCTTATGTCCTTTGGTCTTTGTACTCTCTACTACTACTACTACTACTACTACTACTACAGCTATCCTTTTTTCTTCTCAGTGCCAGCAAATGCTATCGCCTGGCGTAATGCTATCGTTTATCGCGGCATCAAAATTAACCAGTGCCCAAAGGGGCGTTCATTTAGCTTTACTTTTGTGGTCGTTTTTTTTTTCTTTTTTTATTATTTGTTGTTTTCCTTTGACTCTGCATTTGGCAAGTTGTCACTGTTATTTATGTACCAATTTGTAAGTTTCTTTTTAATTGCCGTTAACTGCTACCTATTATCTTGGTCAAAATTTATATAAACATCCGTCACTCCAATTGCCTGCCCAATTTGGATACCATGTATTTTTTTTGTATTCCTTGAGTTTCTATTGCTTCTATTGATGTGTTATATATATTATAATTTGTATTATATATATATATAATTTTAGTACATTCATCTAATTTTTTTGGCACGTATTTATTAAAACATATTATGCTTTATATCACGATATAAAAAATACTTCTCAAAGCAGCTTAAAAAGGTTTCTTAAAAGTAACATAGTTTGAATTTTGAAAATATATATACGAATGTGTCTTTATATATACTATGTATTTTAAAGAACTTATCCTTAAATATAATTTTACATTTTTAACTCAGTCTCTTACAGTCTCTGAACAACTGCAGATAGTCAAGGCTACTGATGCTGACCAAGAATTTTTACAATTTATAGGCTGGAAGATACTGTCCTCTGCCTTTAATATATAGGTGCTACTTAAGGAAAACGATTAATTTTACATTTTTAAGAAAACTTAAGAATTAATGAAATAACAATAACAATTGAGAAACGTTTAATATTCTTGCAATAATTTAATTAAAAAATATTTACTAATTTCAATTAAATATTTCTATAAGAATATTATTTGATTTATTTTTAATTAAAATGCTTGTATTTTACTGGGAAAAATTAAAAAAAAAAAAACAAAAAATTAAATATTATAATATAAATAATTTAAAAAAAATTTTTTTTAAATATAACATAAACTAACTAGCAATTAATTAATTTAGTTTAATTAACTAAACTTTGTACAATGTTTATCCCACAATAATATTTAATTGTATTAATAATATATTATTGTATTGATTATAAGTCGTTGTATATATTTCATTGGCCAAGACTGTTTGATTTGCCAATTAGCACTGCTATTGGCTCAGTTGGATAACAATTCGGTTCATTTTGGTAACGACAATTTGCTATTGTAGCTGCAATTGTTAACGTGGCCATTGAATCCACAATATTGATTTGAATATCAGCTAATACCCTGTTAACAATAGAGCTAAGGCATTCCTATGCTGTTATACAGTATAGAATATAATTTACAGAATATCTTTTGGTTTTGCTTAGAATTGTTGCTTTATGCTGTCTGGCAGTAACTGTGAATTTTCCATTTGATTGCAATACGAAAATATGTTCTCACAGGATAAAAAAAGGCTGCGCCTTGAACCCACAACTCATAGCTTGGGCTTATATATATAGAGCTCTCGGCTCATGGCTTATGGTTCATGGCTCAAGTGCGCCCACTTAACGGGATCGCACAATAAAAATGTTTTCTACCGCTTTTCCCACCCTGCCTGCCTGTCCCGTCAGTCCCGTCCGCCTTCATCAGTGCTGCCTCTCCGCCGCCACTCAACACAAATCGCGCAACCATTAGAGCGTGTTTAATGTTATTTATTCATTAGGTTTAAGTGTGCGCGAAAAATAACAATTACAATACATATAAGTAAGTATATAAAAGAAATAAAAAAGCGTTATTTTTTATACGGGGTCAGATTTCCCGAAAAAATGAATGAAAATAAAAAAAGAAACGATAATTGAGTGGCAGCGTCGTCGTTATGAAAATACGAGTGTATTCATATACTATTCATATAGTATTCAGTACGATGCCTTGCATAAAAAGGACTAGCATATTTTTTTTTTTCGCCAAGGATCTCGCTATTCTCTGCAGCTGTTGTAGGTTGTGAAAAGTGCAGGAAGTCTGTTAAATAGTGTATATATATATATATACTATATCATATACTTGGACACGGGACCTGGGGCAGCTGTGTTATGCTTAGACAAACAATTGAATAGCTGCCATTATTAAAGCCCAAACGAACCGCAAAATTGGCCTATAGCTTAGCCAAAGAATGAGCTTAAATTCAAGTGCTTATGTGTATACATTTTAAGTACTTATCATACAAAAAAAAGATAGTAAAAATATAAATACTCTTAAAATCTATATACTTAAAGAACATTTTTGAAGTACATTCCTTTGATATTTATAATAAGAGCACAGAATAATTTGATCCTTAACAAAACATTGCCAAATTCATAAGAAAAACTGATGTTATATAATCTACTAACTTTAAGGCTAAACAGCTTAGTACCTTAGTTTAAAATTAATGAAAATTCAACTATAATGTATACTGCTTATAGTTTTATACATTCAGTATATTCTTTAAAGGGTTACACAATCTTGCATAAAGTCAATAAAAAGGGACTAAATTTTCTTTTGTATATATTTAAGCCACAAGTTGTGGCATATTGTATTATGTGCCTACCCCAACACATGGGACATTATGAACGGGTGTTGTTGGGCAGGAACTCCATCAAAAGGCAGCCACACACATGGCAAACATCCGCATATTTACTTTCATACATATATAATTGTAAGCTTTGACAATTATGCGCCTCTGCGAGCATGAACAGCTTCCCGGTGGAGTTTGCCAGTGAAGCAACTAGCGAGACTTCCAGCACTTGAGAGGCTTTCATTTAATTAGCCACAGCTGACAGTTAGCCAAAGAAAGGAGCAACAAGGTGAACCACACACACACACACACTTATTTATATACATATGAGTTAAAATTGTGTATTATATGTTGCCGTCGGCAATCAAATGGTAGTCAGAGTCAAATTCATATACAAAGTTAAATTCAGAGTTGCAGTTGGAGTTTAAGAAATGAAGAGGAGAGTTTGAATCCGAGAGTCAAAAACTGAAGTTGAAGCCACTTGAGTTGGCGTGCGGCCAGCTGTTAGCTGTTAGCTGTTAGCAGTAAGGCAGTTAAGCAGTTCAGCAGTTCAGCAGTTGAACAGTAAGCAATGAAACCCATTCCAATCCCTTTAGTGGTACAGGCCAAACCACTTGACGATGCTTCAATGGCTACAAAATGCAATATATATAATGACATTTCACTTTGCAATTACAATATAAATTGCGCGGGCATTAAACGGCTTCAACTTGCGCCAAATGCACTCGAAACATTTCAAGTGAATGTTTCATAAAGAAAAAAAAAAAATAAAAATACAGAAACCAAAAAAATATAAAAAATAATATAAAAAAGGAATACAAGAATTATATATATATATATATAAATGACTTTTGTTGCATTTTGCTGCTATAAATCAAAATTCAGTAAAAATAAAAAGTGCAGGGCAGTCAAGCATTAAAAATTAATTATGAAACTCTTACACTCTCTTACTATATATATCTCCCTCTCTCTCTATCTCTCTTTCCGCATCTCGATATTGCTCACTGTGTTTGCCTCTTAGTTTCTCTCAATATGAGTTGGTTAGGTTTTCTATGATTTATCGTGTAGGTAGCCTCCAGTCATAAAATTGAGTTATGCAAGAAAAACACTGCGGTTCATAGGGAAAGGGAAATACAAGGAAAACACCCCGTTTCATAGACTACTGGAAAATCTTTGAGGCGCCAAAATGTTTGGCAAACAAAGCGTAAATTATGAAAATTATGAATTGCTTTGGTAACATATCATATAAAGCATTTTTATGGCCAGTATACTAACAGAGATATGTCTCAAGGAGGCCCTCTCGATTGTCTGCCAATGACATCTTTATTAGTTTCCACAACGATGATCCCAACTATGGAAAAATGTCAAAAAAATTTATAATGAATTATGATGAATTGCCTGTTGCAATATGGCAAAGACCAAGCATAACTTACAAGACCAAAATATACATTTATATATATAAATATATATATATATATATAGAATGATATTGGTAAGCAAAAGAAATAACAATGATAATAAGAAACAAATGAATTACAACAAAAGCCAATTATAAACTTAATTTCAACTTAAAAAACTTAAGAATATATAATCCCTTGTAAACATACACACAAATAGACTATATCAGTTAGATCTTTAACTGGTTTCTAGTCATCTTTATTCAGTTATTGTGGAGTTAATTCATATGACTAAACCAATCAAATTCTTAAAGGTTGTCAATGATCTGTGGCTAATATGGTTATACGCTTCAAGAAACTTAAAATAAAACCGAAAGCTGAGCAAATGATATTTTTCGGATTTTTTTTTTTTTATGAAAATAACTTTATAAAAGCAAAGACAAAAGATATCAAATTAAAAAAAAAGAAACGAAAAAAAAAAACAAATTAATTATATACAAGCTAGACTTGAAGTCCTATTAAAGTTCAAACTCAAGGATTATTAAATTGCCAAAATATATCTAAAAATATATTTAAAAAAAAGGGGAAAAGAAAATAAAACACTTTGCATTGCTTTATGGGCTACTCTCGAGGACCTCACGCTGTGATCTTAAACGATCTGAACTGGTAGCTGTTTGCAGTAGCAAACAGAGCACAATACACACACACACACACACACACACACACACACACATACACCCATACACACATACAAATACATGCAAGTATGTTATGGTTATGTTATAGTGTACAAAAATTGGAAAAATACAATTTATATTTGGTTATGGTTATAACATATTTTGTTCACCTTTTTTATTATTTATATATTTATTTTTTTTTTTTTTTGGCATCAATGGTGGCCAGTCTTTTGACATGGCCAGTGACATTTGAAAGCGCTTTTAAATCGTATATTCCATTTTGACATTAATTGTGTAAATTCTTAGGGTCACCCAATTCAAATGACTTGAAATCGATGCTATAACAATTGCGTCAAATTAAAAAGCTCAGCCAACCGAGTGCCAAGTGTCCGGATCTGGATCTAAAGTTGAAGTTAAAGTTACAGTTGGATATGGATTTGGATGTGGAATTGGAATTGGAGCTGATTTTGTAGCTGATCATGTGTCGGTCCAATGTCTTTGGTCTCTCTCAAGTGGCACGTGCTTTTGTGTTTCATTTTTTTTTCAATTTTTTTTTTGTTTTGTCTTATTTTTATTATTATTTTTTTGAGGGAACAGTGAAACCGTTGCTCGCATTTGTCTCCGCCATTGGCATTTGTCTCATTTAGAGAAAGGTACGAGTATCTTTTTAAAAACTACACACACATTTCCCTATATGTATATATATATATATTGATTTGGATAAATAACTGTGACAATGTCTTTAGTCTTATATAGATGCCATAGATTGATTGTGCGACGCCATTTTGTGCCTGACAAGTAGCTGAAAGTCAACTATGTGGGAATTAAGATAGATCTATTTACATATAAATTAAAATGCAAAAAAACTAAAAAGCAACAATAAAAAAAATAATGAAATAAAGAAGAAATTGTAGCCTTAAACTTTGATTGTTTATCTATATAAAAAAAAACATATCAACAAGCTCTCTCTTTCTCTCTTTGTCTCTTTCAGACTGTCTCTATTGTATTTCTACTCTTTATGTTCATATGCCCTAAGTAGGCAGGTTTACTACATCCTTTCTGTCTAGCCTTGCCTCAAACTTCAACTTCAACTTCAACTCCAACTCAGCCTCTATGTCTGCCTCTGCCTCTGCCTCTAGCCACAACCTTGCCACATAAGGCAACATAATGGAACAGTAATTAACACAAATCGCAAATTATAACAAATCCCAGCGCCAGTCCGTCTGTATATCCCTGCACTTCTCATACTCTCTCTGTCTCTCTCTCTCTCTTTCTTTCTCTGGCTTGTTTACCAGCCGTATCATATGCATAAAGTTTTCTTTATGTTTTCTTTATTTTTTTTTTATATTTTATCCATTATTTCTTTCTTGTTTGTCCTTTTTTGAATGGCCATTTATCATAAGAACTATGACGGCCCATTTGCTACACATGCGCGAATGCGAAACGGAAGTGGACAAAAGTGACCATCCTTTGTGCCCAGTTTTGTTACTGTTCTTATATATGTGATATATAATGTACACACATAAATATATATGTATATAAATATATATAGTTACACATGTTTAATGTCATTCTCAAGCAACCAGTCGAAGCCCAAGTCCAAGTCCAATGTTCTACTCCTGCTGGCAATATGCCTGCAGGCTAAAGCTTTCATATATATATGTATATATATATATATATATATATATATATATATGTGTATATTTATATGTATAAGTATGGGCAACAATTTGACCGCAGTTGCCGCACATTTGAACCCAAATTACTTGAGATAAATGCGTACTTAATTTGCAGACTTTGAGTGGTGGTATCAAAATAATAATCAATGTTCCATTATCCTTTCAACGGCAGGCGAGCCGAGCGCTGCGTGAAGATTATAAGCGACACGTCCCATAGCCCCTTTATCCCTTGCGGCGCCCCACATCCCAATGCGTATACCAGTTGAACTCGTTTGGAACCTGAACCCTTCACATATACATCTTAAGTAAAGCATACAAATATATATATATTTGTGTGTGTGTCTGTCTCTCTATGTGTGTGCGAAAAGTTTATCTTTCGTTTCTCCCTTTTCTTTCTGTTATATTATAGTTTTTTTTTTTTTTTTTTGGCCCGAGGCGGCGCGAAAATTTGGACATGTTACGTGTTTGCCAAAGTTAAATAGCTGCCGTTTGGGTGCAAAGGTTAAACAAGGATTTGGCATGTTTTCTAGACGTGCAAAAGTGGCAGCTAAAGCTGCTGTATCTCCAAGGGCTACCATACGTAGTACCATATAAAAACAAGTCTTTCAAGCACTCTGATTGGCCTGATAATGTTTAAATACTATGCTTGATAGTCACTTAAATACCCTGTAAATTGTTGCAAAGGGCATGTGTTTCTAAGTGTTTATTTTGATTTAATTATAAAATTAATATTAGTCTAAGCTCAAGCTATGGAGTAGCTAATATAACATAGAGTATATATATATATATATATAACATATCTATATCTATAACATTTATTATATAGCTTACCATATATAGAGCTTTAACCTTATGCAAATCCAATTTATGTTGCTTTCAGTTAAAAGTCCAAGCTCAAGACAGGTAGGCGTTACCATCACCATCATCATAATAATCATCATCATCATCGTCATCATCATATCGAAATCAACGTTGATTTTCATTGTATCAAGTGGATAGGACAAAGACGGCGACATTAAAACAAAACTAAATCACGGCTTAGCGTCAAAGATGTTAATTTTATTGGAGTTTCGGCTACCTTTTCGGGTCGATCGCATTTCAAATTTATGCAGCGACTCTTTAAAAAGGGGGCGCGCCAACAACTCATAAAAAATGGAAACGTTACAAATCGACTAAAATGTATAAAATAAAAATATATATATAGATATACATATATATATTTCTATAATCAAAGCAAATCAAATCAACTCACATCAAATCAAATCAAATAAAATCAAATAATAATATACATTGAGTTTTTGCTTCCATATTGGTGCGTGTGACGCGTAACGGTCAGGGACTAGTGGCTATTGACGATCCCCGATCTATGGCATTAACTGATCCCGCATCAATGCTGCTCGCCTTTTGTCACAAATATATATACAAACTGGAAATTAGAAAAACAAAATATCTATACGAAATTCATAAACAAACAACAAAAACCAAAATCAATGCCAAAAAAAATGAAGAAAAAAAAAATATAATGAAGAAAGAAACTCATCATTAGCATGGTTACAATCATTATATTGATCATCTGACTACCAGCATTTAGTCAACTGTCTTTACATATATATATATATATATATATATATATTCCATATATATAACTGTACATATTTACTTTGACTATTCACTGTTAGTAATAGCACTTTCCAACTGCAATTGCCAAAAGCGGGTCAGTTTTTCTTCTCTCTCTCTGCTTTCCTAATGATGTTGCCTAATGAATACTAATGATAAAATGTAATGTCAAAATGATAAATACATTTTTTATTTTCACAACATTTTTCACTTCTATTATCCTTGTAATATATGTAAAATATAATAAAAGTTAAAAATAATATTACTGACTAAATTTTCTATAAAGCTAAACTTTAAATACATTTCATTAGAATGTTCTTTTTATATAATTTATTTGTTTATTTAATTAGTTCCTCGTCAGTTACTTGATCACCTGTCATTTATATGTATATATATGCATATATATATTTATTCAACTAATTCACAGTTAGCTTTATATTAGAAAAAAAAAAGAAAAATATAGAAAAAGTAAATTTATATATATTTTGCATTAACGCAATATCCAATTAAAATATTGCGCTATGATTTTAAATATGAAAAAACACATTTTAATTTTCATACAATTGTATTCAGCGCTTTAATGTAAAACAATGGCCATTGCGATGCTCGTATGATGCTCATATACTGTGCATATGTGTGTGTGTATGTGTGTGTATATGTATGTTGGTATGTGGCACATTTGGAGCAATTAGAGAACCGGCAAAGTCAAATAAAACCAAGCGTGCAGATATATCAGAAAAGTCTCTAGAGAAGCTTATATATATACATATATAAGTATATACATATATATATGTAATCATATGGTAGAAGTAAGTGGATGAAGTTGGTAGATGTTTTTTTCTGGTGCTGTAATGAATTTACGCCACTTGACTTTTAGACAAACAATGGGGGCAGGACGAGTGTAGAGCTAAAACGGGAAACCAAAACGGAAACGGAAATGCCAAAGCATGTGGAAACATTTGCCAATGTTTGTTGAGTGAAAAGGATAATGTTGGCAGTAATTAAAAGCGCACCATACAACTAGCTAAACTGTGGCTAAAATTCAATATAAACCTATGAGATATATATATATATATAAATATGAAATATGAGTTTGAGGCTATGTTTGGCGCGTTCAATGCGCTCTGAAGTGTTGCAAGTGCTTCGAGTGGCTACTGGCTAGAAATTTTTTTTCCGCGCCACTCGCTATGCTAATTGAATAATTGCCAGCTGGACGAACTAGGAATAGATTTGCATACGCTGCATTTAATCCCAAAAAGGATAAGGACAACACAACAATTCACAGTAGTAGTAGTAGCTGTAGTGCGGGTGTAGTCCTTGACAGAGTCTAGGTAAAATAATATATAGATATATATATACACTAACAGTATAATTGTTAGCTGTTGTTTTGATGAGCATTTACCACTAAATGCGTCTTAGACGTTGTCATTGTCTTTGCCAATGCGGCACAATGTAGGGAGAAACAGTGTGCACAGGACATGGTCGTATAGAGGACCTCCCAATATGACTTTGATGCGTCCTGTTGACAATGCGCCATTTGTTTCAATTGTTGCGGGCCACAAGTAAAATAACATTTTTAAATACGCAATTGTCCTTTTTCTTTTTTTTTTTTTGTTCCTATTTCTTTGGTTATCCTTTATGGCGGTTACCTTTTGAAGCAAGACCTCTTTAGACGTAGACCAACAATTGTCAATTGTCAATTGTGAATTGTAAAATGTAAATTGTGAATTGTTCCAAAAGACAGCGTTACAGTATGGAAATTTGCATATATTCTTTTTCTTCATAAAAGTTTCAGTTTCGTTTTTCAAGAGAAACACTTCAGAGAATGTGAACTTGGAATTGATTTAGAGAACTGAAAGAGAACTAACAATACTCCGAGTATATTTAGACCCACCGCAAGGCAGTCGAAAAGAAGAATCATAAAAATTGAGACGAGGTTCAGCAAAGACCCATAAACGCCGTGGAATCGTGTAGAATCGCGTGCCTTAAAGCAATATTTACATATTTGCCCAGAGTACGATACGTTCTCAACCTCACACCTCCCTCATTATGATGCCACTTGAGGCATTGCTGGCCATGATTTATAACGTTTGTAAAAATATGACAGACTTGTCATATAAATTCTCATATTGTTAGCATACCAAAACCCATCCAGCTAAGACATCGTTTTGGCTTTAACTTTTGTTCTCCTCTTGCCAACCTGGTCAATGCCAATGATGCAATGCCCCTTACCCAGCCCAGCCCTAGCCCTAACTTTAGCACCAACTTCAACTTCAATGCCAGTTTTTGTTGCCAGTTATAGCTGTTGTTGCCTCCACCTTAGCTTTAGTAATGTTTTCTGCCTTTGTTTGTATCTAGACTCACTGCAATTTCTGGCCATCTGCACGTGCTACACCAACAACAAAATTACAACAGAAACAGCAATAGCAACAGCAACTGCATCTGCATGGGGTTTTATGCTTTCCAAGTGCCAACAGTAGATGGTACATTAAAATATTTTCAATTTCAGTTTTGCTGTTTAGGCGTGTTGAAATAGTTCAGGAAGTTACTTACCTCAAAATTACAGAAGTCGCTTTATTACTTGTAGGCGTAAAAAAACCTTATAATGCCAGCCGTGAACTGGCTAACACCGCCTTGGGATCTCATTACAATTGTTATTGACACTAGATGAAAGTTTAACACCATTTCCACCCAACTTCCAACAAGTTATAACTCCTAACTAGAAGTTGCCAACTTAAGGCAAATCGACTACCAGACTTAAAGTTTCCCTGACTTTGCTTCTGACTATTTTTATACAGGCTCTGAAGATAGTATAGATAGTATAGTTTGTATAGATAGTATAGATAGTATAGATAGTACAGATAGTATAGATAGTATAGATTGTATAGATAGTATAGATAGTATAGATAGTATAGATAGTATAGATAGTATAGATAGTATAGATAGTATAGATAGTATAGATAGTATAGATAGTATAGATAGTATAGATAGTATATATAGTATAGATAGTATAGATAGTATAGATAGCATAGATAGTATAGATAGTATAGATAGTATAGATAGTATAGATAGTATAGATAGTATAGATAGTATAGATAGTATAGATAGTATAGATAGTATAGATAGTATAGATAGTATAGATAGTATAGATAGTATAGATAGTATAGATAGTATAGATAGTAGAAATAGTATAGACAGTATAGATAGTATAGATAGTACAGATAGTATAGATAGTATAGATAGTATAGATAGTAGAAATAGTATAGATAGTACAGATAGTATAGATAGTATAGATAGTATAGATTGTATAGATAGTATAGATAGTATAGATAGTATAGATAGTATAGAAAGTATAGATAGTATAGATAGTATAGATAGTATAGATATTATAGATTGTATAGATAGTATAGATAGTATAGATAGTATAGATAGTATAGAAAGTACAGATAGTATAGATAGTATAGATAGTATAGATTGTATAGATAGTATAGATAGTATAGATTGTATAGATAGTATAGATAGTATAGATAGTATAGATAGTATAGATAGTATAGATAGTAGAAATAGTATAGACAGTATAGATAGTATAGATAGTACAGATAGTATAGATAGTATAGATAGTATAGATAGTAGAAATAGTATAGATAGTACAGATAGTATAGATAGTATAGATAGTATAGATAGCATAGATAGTATAGATAGCATAGAGAGTATAGATAGTATAGATAGTATAGATAGTATAGATATTATAGATTAAAATTATAGTATGAATACTATAGATAGTATATATAGCATAGATAGTACAGATAGTATAGATAACATATATAGTATAGATGGTATATGTATAGCATATGAATAGTAAGTTTAATTTTCACTGAGCGAAATCTTACTTTGATATAGCAGATCCTTAAATGTTTCCTTTTGTCATATTATACGGATAAGGTGTTAGTGTGTTTATGACAAACTTATGCACAACACCCATTAGAGGCATGGGGCATCATAAAATGTGGCACACAGGCAAAAAGGGATCAACAGTCAGTGCTTCGCGTAGGAGTGATGAGTGTGAGGCGTATTTTGTGACCTAAAGTTATTAGGCAAAGTGACCTTTAGGGCGGAGGAGGACCTTTTACGGGTTGCTTATGTATTGATCATATAGGGAATGGGTAAAAGGAGATAGTAAAGTAGTTTTGGTTAAGTAGAAACAGATTTCATTTTTGGCTATGGGTAATTCCATTGGCAAGGACGCGTGTCCTGTATAAAAGCTAAATGCTTAAATGCATTGCACAGTCTATTGTTTGGCCTAATGCTAATGCCTTTGCTGCCCTGTTCGGCCTATTTGGCCTTATTAGTGGGTTTATTGAGCACGCAAACGAGTGTTTTACATATATGTGGCAAGGCGCGGCGCGGCGCAGCACGGTGCGACGTGTTGCTACTCAGTGCGGTGCGGCATGAGTACAGGAAATTCCGGATTTTAACCCAATGCCGAAAACGGAGACTTCCGAGAAGTTGGTACCGAGCACTCATAACAGACAACAGCGATTAGCGTTCCCCGCTGATTTCTTGTCAAAATTCACTTGAAATTTCACACTTTAATGTTAATGCGGCTGCTGTTCGATAAATTGTTACCGTTTACCTATCGATAACAGCGGCAATTTGATACTCAATCGTTTTGGGCTATGAGGATATAATCTTTGAACTTCGTCCTGCCTTGCCATATTAGACAATCCATATATACAATGGTATAAAACGCAATACAAAAACATTAGGAAACAATTGAAATTGTTGAAACATTAATCCCCACTCCAATTTACTTCTCCTCTCTGCACTCCTATCCCCACCCCTACGTTGTCAGTGTGTCCTTGTATCTGTATATCCTGCGCAATATGTGTTGTCGTTGTGCTGTTACCGCCTTTGTTGCTGGGTGTTTTTTTCTGTTTTTTTTTTCCTTTATCATTTTTATTTTATTTTACTTTCCAACAGTCAGCGTCAGCGTCATCGCATCGTTTCGCATTGTTCGCGCTTTATATGCCTTTGCCATTATTACGTCTGATATACCCAAAACGAGAGAGAGAGAGAGAAAATTAAGAATTGGGATTGGTAATGGTAATGGCAATGCTTGATAATGGACTTGGAGTAGGGGTAGGGGTAGGTGTACTAGGTGCTGGAAGGAGTAGGGTAGCTTTGAAGTGGCTACAATGGGCATTAATTTATATGGAGCAATAACAACAATAACAAAAACAACTAAATGCGCATTATGACAGCATTTGCTTTGCTTTAATTGGGCTCCCAAAATGAATCCTCTAGGATACTGTTGTAACTGTACCTAAGGACTGTCTGTCTCTTTTGCTCTGTGTCTATTTACTTGTGCTCTGTTGCATGCAACATGCTTTGCCTCTATATTGTCTGATGCGTTGTTGTCAACTTTGATCTAATCTGACATTTGGACATAGACACAGGCTGAGGCGCAGGCAGTCAGCAGCAGCAGCAGCAGCAGCAGCAGCAGCAGCAACAGAGACAGAGGCGCTGAGCATAAATGCATCGCTGCACAGATTTTTCAATAAACAAATTTGTATAGAAATTATTTTTGCACAGAGTACCCTCTAGAGTTACATAGTTATATATATATATATAGATACAGATACATCAGATACACTTACAGATACTCTCTATGTGGCAGAGATTAGCGTTTTACGCTCGTTTGAATTTTTATTATGCTAAGCTTGGATTTAAAATTTTCATTGTTTTCATTGAAGAGGGGTTGATTGTTTTTCAACAGGGGGTTGGGTGGCGGTCAATTGAGGCGGCTGTGTCAACTTCCTAACTGTGAAATATATACTTATATATATATATATATATATATATATATATACAGTATATATACAATATATAGGTATAAAAGAGTTGAGTTTGTGAGCACTTGACTAACTACATTGATATTGATATAAAACTATTTAGTTTATTGTCATGCTATATACATACAGCTATTCTATATAAAGAATAAAAGGTGATTAGGTTTAGGTCTAGGTATAATAATGAAGCATAACTTAGAACTATATGGTTATCCTGGCAGACAGTGTGTCGCCGTTGTTGCCCACTCCAGAGACATTTAGTGAAACAGAGGGCCATTGAGTATATTTTATATATTGGTGTGGGTTGTTGCTGTTGTTGCTATTGTTGTTACTGTTCGTGTTGTTGTTGTTGGACATTTAAAAGAAAATAGATTATGCCATGAATGAAACGAAATGAAATTTCAGAATGATCTGCAATTCTATACTAATCTAACAGACAGCAGGGCGACTCTCTGTCTCACTGTCTCTCTGTCTATCCATTGTATTATTATGATCTTGCCAGACAAACTGGCGACTCAGAGGTTCTCGACTCAAACATTAGACCCGACACGGCAGGTAGTTGACTCAAAGGAAGTGCTCTATGGCCATTGTCCAGGCTATAGTTTATGCGTTTTGTGTCTTTGTATGGGTCTCTCTGACTGTTACTCTATATATGTGTATGTGTATGTGTATGTATGTGTGTTTCGTCTGATGCCTAGACGAACGTTCCACGATCCATAACTATTGTTGGCCACGCTTTTCGTAGAACGTTGTGTGACAAACAGTAGAACAAGGGAAACAAGGAAACAACAGAACAAGAAATAACTAAAAATGCAATAGAAGAATGACACACACACACACTCTCACATACAGACACACACATATATAGATACATATTATAAGAGACAATGACTTTTCTGTTGACTGCGCCCCAAGACAAAATGCATTTTCTTTTTTTTGTTCTTTATATGGCATTTATTTAGTTGGCTTTTATTTCCCAATGTGTTGCTTGCTTATTAATGTGGAAATGCCTCTCCAAATTGGAGTGTCATTTGGGTTGATCGTCGACCAGTCTTTCTATTATATATTCTTTATATTTTTTAAAACGTATTGTACTTTCTCTCGTAAAGGAAATGCTTACCAAATTGCTTGGGGTACAACTTTAATGGAAGTCATAAAAATTTCTAAAGGAAACTCTTTTATTCTATATATAATTGGAGTTGAAATTCATTTTGTTTCAAATTGAGTTAAAATTTACTAAATCTACCTTTAGTTATGGTAACTTTAGAATATATACTAAGAGCAAATAAATTTTATATCCTTTAAAAAATTACTTTTAATTAAATATAGAAAGATTTAGAATTCGACTTTGAAAACTGAAGTCTATATATTTTATATTATTAAGAAAATGTTTGTATATAGTAAATATATAGTATAATATAGTTTTAATAGAAATTTAATCAAATATAATTAGTAACTGGTAAATTTAAATATATATACTAGAAGCAAATGAATTTAAGATCGTTTAATATTTCAATGCTAAGGGAATATGAAGAAGAATTAATACTGGAATGACTGACAAATCTGACTTCTATACATCATAAAGACTGTATAGTTTGTATAGAAAACGAATTTAATTTCAATAAGAATAGTTTTAAAGTGATTTCAAATAAAGTGAATCCCAAAAAGATTTCAATAATCCCATAATATTAATGATTGCTGTTAAAGAACAACACTCAAAACTCTCAATACACAAGCTCAGCTGCCCCAGAACAACAATCTTTCAAGTATTTACTATTATATGTATATGGATTATATACATGCATATAAATGTATATATAGTATATATGTGTATACATAGTACTAAGTATGTACAACCCACATGAACTCTGACGCCGACATGCCAGACAGTCTGTCGCCAAAGATCGCCTGCAGCTCGCTCACACACATTTAGACAGAGAAAGAAGTCGTAAGCGAGAGACACAGTGAGAGGGAATGGGATAGCAAGTGTGAGAGGGAGGCACTGACAAGTAGCTGAACGGACATAATAACACAACACGCACAAAGAGAGCGAGACAAAAGTAAAGACACACGGCTGAAAGAAAGAAAAGCAAATACAAAGACGGAAGAGGATCACTTACACTGCATACAACAAAAACATGGAGAGAATCACAGTGTGTATGTGTGTGTATGCCAAACAGAGACAGAGACAGAGACAGAGAGAGAGAGAGAGTGAGAGAAAGAGAAAGAGGTAGAGAGAATAAGATAACATAAAGAATAGAATAACAAAAACAATGGACTCCTACACAGTGGTAAGTGATCAGTGAGAAAGGGCCAAAAAAAGAAAAGAAAAAATAAAAATAAAATGAAATGAAATAAAATTCTAAAACTCAAACCCGTGCCCCGAGCATTTGACTTTTGTTGTGCGTTTCACTTTATTTTCATTTGTTTTGGGAATTTCCCAAATAAAAGGTAGTTAAAGCCAGACAATGCCTGGCAAACAGGTAGGCTTAGCCACGTACGTGTATAGACTTAAGGTACAGTCGATCCGAGGATGACGTTGACAACGATAACAAGGAGTAAAATGTAGAAACTGATCGTGAGGATGACAACGACAACGACAACACCAACGACAACACCTGTGACAGTGTAGAACTGAGCATGGAGTTTCCCAGGCTCCTTGTGCACAGATGGTACAATAATAAACACAGGAAGGAGTAAGTAAGTTTAATCCTAAGCCGGCTTTTACTTATCAGGCTTGGACTTAGCCAGTTAGCCATGGCCA
Source organism: Zygothrica quintamaculata (assembly GCA_037044455.1). Taxonomy (NCBI): domain Eukaryota; kingdom Metazoa; phylum Arthropoda; class Insecta; order Diptera; family Drosophilidae; genus Zygothrica; species Zygothrica quintamaculata. The sequence continues at coordinate 147,069 of JBAMBS010001674.1, read as the reverse complement.
GATTTAAATGACCACAGCTCAGCAACGATTTGTATAATTAGAAGCCGCATGCAAATTGTGGGACTTTTCTGACAATATCTATATGTAAATATATTTAAATATATATACATATATATATATATAGATATATGTCTATATGTAAAATATAGATAAAGGCGTTTGCAATAAAAGTTCACACGATGTAAAGCTCTGTAAGATGATTTATGATTTATATATTATATGTATATATTATATATAGATCGGAAAATGTTATACATATAAAAGAAAACTATTGCCAAAAAAAAAAAAAGAAATGCTCAAAAATGCCAAATTAAATTAAAGAAAATCAACTTATTCGTTAGGCAATCGATTGTCACAGGATCCTTAAATATACGCGAAACCCTTTTCATTTCAGTTTCAGCCGTCAAAAAATCAATGCACCCCGGAGGGCAACCCTGTGAAAGATCAGCGCAAATTGCGAACTCTAACCTGCGTAGTTGACAATAAAAAAAAAAGAGAAGCAACGACAACAAGAGCATATAGGAAGAAAAAAAAGAGATCCTTGCCGAAAAGGGTCACCTTCATTTTACTTTTATTATTATTTTTGTGTATTTCTATTTCTTTTTCTATTTTCTTTTTTTTTTTTTTTGCATCTGAAAAATAGGTCGGGGGGTCGTCAAGAACAATCAGTTGGATTCGTAACGGGGTCGAGCCTTGGGTTTTCGACTTGATTAAGTTTTTGCGCTCATTCGCATCACATCATAGCAGCAACAACAACAACAATTGCCATGAGTTCAATATTGGGTTAGACTGATCCTTCGATCGGTTCAAAAGGTGCAAAATAATTGAACACGAAATTTGCAAGCATGTAATTGTCTGGGATTGACAAAGGTCGTGGAAGAGTTGCAATTGAATTTAACTCTTTTGTTGTTTATTTATTGGTATCAGAGCCAAGCAGAGATCAACATTTGACTGGCATAAGAAATAGACGTATAAAAAGAAAACAAAAATATATAGTATATATATATATATATATATATATATATAGAAGGGGGTTTGATTCTTGCTTATAATGGCAAACAATGTTGCTCTGATTGCAATAAGATGCAAAAGGATATAATGAATAAATCGAGAAAAGGCGCCAAAACTAATGACTTGTAGAAATAGTAGCAAAAACATATTGTACATATTGAATACAATTGCCGATCGTTAACTTCAAACAACTAATTGAGTTAGTATGCAAATTTTATTTACAGTGTAGATCATACAAAAGGTAAATCTTTATGCATTCTAATACTTAATTATAAGTCTTGGCAGCAAATATATAGTCAAAGCTTGCATTAGATTTTTGCTTAGATGCAAAGCTCAGCTACAAAATATATATATATACTCTATATATATTATATATCTATCTGTGCAATTCCGAAGTAGTTTATATATATATATCTCTGTGTGTGATCAGTGATCTGACACAAAATGAACATCTTTCTGTAAAATTAAATATCCATTTTCAAAAAGGCAAAACGCATTGACTTAAGATCACAGTTCAAGATATTTATTTATATATATATATATATATATATACAGCAGTCTAGCTAACTAACATGCTCATATATCCTTGATAAATATACATATATACATATAGAGTATCAACTTACTTTTCGCATAGATTTGCAAATGAAATGATCATTGATTTCTTATTCAAAGGCAATCAAGTGTGTGCGACGTGTCGCCGATCTTTATATCGATCTATATGCTAATCGAATGCCCAAGGATACAATTTCATTGTGCAACAATAGAATGGAATTGCAACCGTGGCGAAAAGGAAAACTTCAAAGTGTTCACTGGGAAACAAAAGCAAAATTCTACCCCGCCCCTTGTCCCAACGTTGACAAACTGGCTCATGTGCAAATTTCCAATGGCAATTGGCATTCTACCTTCATAGGTGAGATTTTGCTACATTTGTATCGCCTTCAAATGATTGCATAAAACTCCCCTACCCTACACTACCCTACCATTACCCTATACGACAACAACTATTACTACTACTACTACTACTACTTGTGCTACCAATACCCTACCCTACCCCCAGGACAATTGGTCTGCTCGCATTTGCATGCATTTCAAAATCATTGACGTGTCGACTACTGTTTGTTGATTTTTAATTTATTTTTGATTTTTTACGCTCTCCTAAGATCTGTCTTATGAGTATATCCATCTACTATTAACCCCCCCCCCCCCCCCCATTTTTTGCTGTTGTTGTTGCCACACTGGCAGGCAGCTGTCTGTTTTCCTTTCATGTTGTTTGGCAAATTTCCTTGCGGTTTTCGCAAAAGTGCATTGCGCACTTATGGGTAATACATGTTATAAGAATTTCCAAATCTTTGAGCTGACTATCAAAGTGTCATCCATCATTTTGATGGGTTGTTTGCTGTTATGTTGCGTTTCTGCAATGGTTTTTTGCTGCTGTTGTTTACATGTCTGGCCCACTCGTCGGATAAGAAAATAAAAAGTAACCAAAAGTAAATAAAAATAAAAAAGTCACACGAATCAAGAGAGCTCAACTCACTTACCCATCTTGTAATTGAATCTTTTATCCTGTATGCAGATCGCTGGGAAAAATATATTCAATTTTTGTCTTGGTTTGCGTATTTTTTTTTTTTTCCTTTTTCTTGGATTGTTCTTTTTGCGTTTTTGCCTGCAACGCCTGCGCTTTGTGTGTGCAACAAAATTTGCATGTGGCATGAAATTTGAGTGCCAAGTAGTAAGCGTGGGTCGATGCCACAGACAATACACACAACATACATATAACAATTTACACACAGTACACACACAGTATAAAAAAATAATAATATTACAATGGAACAAGCTTAATGGGCACAACAATAATTTTCCACTTTGCCATTGCCACGCACCATGAAATTGCCCCCGTGCTTCCCCTTATCATAATCCATTGGTTAACTGCTTTACTGCACCCTCCTCCATCCTGGTAACATATGCAACTTTAACTAATCAGCTGTCAGGCCAAATAACTCAATTAACTTTATCGCTAGCGAGTGCTTAGTGTTTGGGGCTACCCAGCATACAGTTCCATGGAAATTTCAAATGCAACCGAGTGGAAACTGTCAAAATTCTGTTCAAAATTCAACGAATTTCAGATCAAAACAATATGAAAATGCATTGCCCCAGACATGAAAATAAAAGAAAAGACAACAACATAACATACAACATAAGACATAACACAAGACAACACAACACAAGACAAGACAAGAAAAGACAAGACAAGACAAGACAAGAGACAGGCCAAACTTAAGATCGAGCCATTGATCAGCCTCTTATAAAGTGGCGACTGTCATTTGACTGCGACGATGACTCTGTATGAAATGCGTTTCGAGTGGAGATCTTCAGGTCCAAGATCCATGTATATACGCTCGTAATGGGGCACACAGCTGGTGGCTATGGTTCCACACTGTCTGGCTCTGGCCAGACCAGTCGGCGACGTTGGACTCTACCTCAAGTGTCTGTGCTTTGAACACTAAGCACTAAGCAACGTGCAACCAGCAACCAACACTGTGATCTGTGCTCTGTGCTCTGTGCTCTGGGGAACTGGGGAACTGGCTTGGCTTGGAATGTTTTCATATCAATAATTTAGCTGTGCACTGGAAATGCATTTATTTATACATATTTTTCCTTCTTTCTCTTTCTCTTTTTCTCATTTCTATTCATTTTTTTTTTTATTATTTGTCGCTGCTCAATAAAAAGAGAGCCACACAGCAATCAATATGCAATAATCAATAGAGCAACAACGTTTTCATTTTCATTTTCCTTTTTTCAAGAACTGACAAAAGCGCATCCAAACTTATAATAACACCAACATCAACAATAACAACAACAGCAACACTAACAACAACACTAACAACACCAACAACAATGACAACAACGACAAAAGCGCGACTCAGTTCAGTTCAACAATAACAATGACGTTGCCGCAAAAGTTTCTTACGAAGCTCCCAAAAGAAGAATCGAACCTAATGAGTTGTTGGAAGGGGTCGGGGCGTTCGGGTAGAGCACGTGAAGAGTACACTTAAAGAAAAGATTATTTTACTTAGTATACAAATTTCTTTTCTAATAATATAAAGCAATTTTAATTAAGCACTTAAAAATTAATTAAATTTTAGATACAATTTTAAATTGCTGCATAAAAGCTTTACAGAGTTTTGACTTGATTTGCTTAACGAATTGAACCTCTATATAAAAGTATTATATATAAATACATACAAAGATAAGTTCTTCAGATATATTCCCTTATATTATTATATGCATTTGCTTTTATTAAATAGTCTATAGACTAAGTTTCAACTAGTAAAATTTTCAAATTTTGCATAACATTTTATTATTTAGCAATTTAATCTGCATTATTTAAATATATTAAAAATATATATTCGCATATATCTTTACTTAATTAAGTACACTGGTTTTTCTGTGTGTAGCCTGACCGGTTCCCCTGTCGATTGGGTACGGGCTGGCAGCTCTTGCAGGTCTGATTGAATCCACTATTTATGCGCTTAAGGTTAATCAAAGCGCGGTCGTGCGATGCTTTACACCTATGGATACTTGCATGGTGTTGGTAAGGAACTTAGAGCGAGAGAAATATATAAAAAAAAAAGATTGAAAGAGAGAGGGAGAGAGAGAGAGAGAGAAAGAGCGTAAGAGGTATGGTAGAGAGAGAGGGGTATGTTTGGGGCACAAGGGATACGGTGGCAACAGCAGCAACAGCAGCCGCATCAGAAACAATTGGAATTTCGGTCGTGTCATAAATGCCACAGGATATGGCACTGGTTGCCATCCATAAATAATAAAATTTTATGTGCGTTCTTTGGTTTGACTGTGGGGATTAACAAAAAATATGGCACCATGGGGCGCCAACCGATTGTGCCGACTCAACGGCCTGTTTGTTCTTATTAAAAGGCTCCACAAAAAATTTAACAAAAAAAAAAAAACATAACATATATATACACATATCAATATATATATATGTATATTTTGAGAAAAAGAATCTAAAAAATTTTAATGAAAATCCTCAAGAGCTGGGAATTTATGCGAATACTTGTACCTTGATTTCACTCATTTCTGCACACATCTTCACTCCTCCAATTGCCACAGCGTCTGCTGCTTCTATGTGGCATGCATCTGTAACAACCTATATAGGCTGCCACTTATTTATCACAACAAATCAGCGCACGCACCCACACAAAACCAATTCGACACGCGCCCGTGGTGGGCTCCGATCGGTGCTGAATGCAAAAATCTTGTATTCGAACTTGCAACTTGTTGCTGCTATTGGAGTTGCACTGAAACTCATACACATTTGAATGCTGTCCATGCGATCAGTTGCAATTAAGCGTCCTCGGGTCGAATCGCAACGGTCTGCATTTTGCAGTTTGCATTTGCTGGGCGCAGATGGTAAGGGGAGGCTCTGCTGTAACAAGGTGCTAAATCATTGGCGCGACATTAACCCCAAGCTATGGCATACTTTATCAATGCACCAAAAAAAAAAAGGAAAAAATTTTAAAAAAAAATATATATATATAAATAAAATACACAAAAAAAAAAGAAGTGAGAAGGAAATCAAAGCTAAAGAGCCAAATACAAAAAGAAAATAAACCAAAAAATAAACCAAATATGTTGCGCCTATCAGCACCCCAATGGATAATGCTCGTCTCAGCATCAACAACAATAATGCCACCAACAGCAGATCTGGGCGGTCTCCTGTCCATTTGGTTGACCAACAGCAGCTAATGAAAGCGAAATAGCTGAATTATGAGTGCTCCTGGTATACTGGTTACACTCCATATGAAAACTCTGTAATACTCTTTATTATTTTCAATGCTCTTTAAAACATTTCATATTAAAATTATTTGATATTTTTTTGTTATATTTAAAATTTCAGTTAAGTTTATTATTTAACGATGATTTTTTAAATAAAAATAATTGATTTATAGAGGTAAATATTATAAGATATATAAATATACTCTATTTGATTAGACATAGCTTTATATACAAATATAAACACTCTTTTTATGGAAAATTTAGAGAATTGTTGAAGAAACATGAAATAATATAAATAAATCTATAATTTTTGTATTTATTACGAAAAAGAAATAATAATAATAATAAAAATAAATGTATAAATAAATATAAATATATGCAAATAAAAATAAATGAAAAATAAAATAAAATAAAAAATAAATAAATATATATAAATAAATATAAATACATCTAATAAAAAGTTAACATTATATTTTATGTACTTCATTCAAGTATTCTTAAAATAAATTTAATAATTTTTGTTATTATTATTTTTTATATATTCTTAAAATATATTTTCTTTTTATTTAAAGTATTTTACCTCCCTATTTAAACAGTTAAAAATAGTAATAAATATGAGCTTCATTGTACCTATAAGTTCAGCAGTAAGTTGTAGTTTCATTGAGTTGCAGAGAAATGGTAGAAAAAGTTTAAGAAAAAAGGACAACAATGCAAAAAAAGACAAGAAAAAACAATTTTATGAAATGTGTTAAAAATTGTTTAACTTTTTTTTTTGTTTCATTTGCATTTCCATTGGAACTCAAACCAATACCAAAGACATACCCTAACCCATACCCATACTTATACCCATACCCATATCCAAAGTCAAACACAATCCATAGCATAGCATCCCATTGAGTGTGTCCATTTGTAGTTCATATTCATATCGTGACTGGTTGGTTGTCGCATGTTGCCAACTGTAGTCAATTTGTATGGGGTCTGGCAACTTGGGCGGCTTTTGGGTGCCAGTTGGCAACTTTGTCATGGATTAAAATTTATGAGCACAGTTGGAAATACATACATAACAGAGTGTGTTCGTTTATGGCCATAGCACATGCTCCGCACATCCTACATCCCCACATTTGTAAATCTTATATTCCCCACTTACCACTTACCATTTACCATTTACCAGTTACCAGTTACAAGTTACCATTTACCAGTTACCAGTTACCAGTTCTACACTCTACAGTTCCCAGTCTACACAGTATACAGTATACAGTCTACAGTCTGCAGTTAACTGTCTACAGTTGGCAGTGTTGCTCATTGTTTGTTGGTTTCAGCGATTGGCAAAGCTTAATGCGATATGAAATTTTCACTCAATGGCAAACTGCAAAAGTCTGAGAAATTGGGTCAATAAGCGTTTGTAATAACAACAGCAAAACTAAAAAAAAACGAAAATAAAATAAAAATAAAAAACGCAACAAAAAAAAAATAACAATCAAAATACTTAATAATAATAAGTAACAATAATGAGAGTGAGCGACAAAATTGTACAAAAAGGCTAACACAAAGTGCACAAAACATTTTCTAACAACAGCTGAAACAACAACAATATCAATAACAACAACAGCAACAACAATAACAACAATAACAATAGCAACAATAATAGCACACGAGAAAGCTTAAAAAAATAAGTATAACAACAAATGAAATGGAATTCGCAATCAATCAAATATTGCTTAATAATTAAACAATTCAATAAAGTCAACAAACGAAAATAAATTGTTATAATAAATTGTCAGCATAAGATACAAAATAAACGATAATATGAAAATTATTATATACCCTTCTTATAACCGAATATTGTATACACTACAAAATATTGAACATAAAATGATTAATATTAATTAATAATTTAAATAATATTAAGCTAAAATTTTTTTTTGATTCCGCTTGGAATTGTTTTCAATATTTTTATATAATTTTCTATTAGCCTGCACTAAAATTAAAAAAAGAAATATGAAAAACTATGTATTATTATAAAATTTTCTAATATTTAAGTAACAGTTATGTAGTCTTATGTATAAAAAATAAATTTATAGAAATTATTGATAGAGTTGTATAATTTTGCAGAGGGTTTTTGAATTGGACTTTAAAAGTCGCAAAACTTTGCGTATTAAATCAAAATTCTTTTATATGTCTATATACAAATTTAAATAGAATACAAATTTGAATTTCTTATAAATTTTAATACAAATACAAAAGAAAATTTAATAATAATTTTAAAAACATATTAATTTATTGATTTATTGTTGCCCCAAATTGTTAAACAATCGACAAATTAATGTGGTATTTAAAAATAACTTAAAAATAGTTTCAATAGTGAATAAATGTGAATAAATTAGATCAAATATGTGCTATAAATATGCGAAAAATTCAAAAGAACTTATTAATTTGTATCTCTGAGATATATTCCTTTATTAATTGGATTAAGAGTGGTAGTCAAATGTTGGCATAAATTTGTTTTAAATTTTTATTTTTTGTCAATGGCCAAAGACATTTAGGTTTTTGATATTCTATTCTAGATGAAAACTGTAGATAATAGAATGCTGTATACCATTCATAGTCATTCATTGATTCAAAGTGAAAAGACAAACAAAATGAATAAAATTGAAATAATTTTGCTGTTACTTATAGCTGTTATACCCTACAGAGCCATAGGGCATATTAGAAACGAGCTTAAACACAAGACCACAAGGGCCACAATTACCTGACATTCAACTAGCGAGCAGTAGATAATTGCGCAAACAGCTTAAGCTAAAGGGGCGGTAAGGGGTTAGTAATTTGGTTTGGGCCAAGTTACTGATAAAGTTCAGTCGTAAGCTGAAATAGACCGCTATATAGAACAGTTTCTTGGCAATTGAAATCAAAAGTTGCAGAATTACTGCTACTACTGCTGCTACTGCGGAAACCGTTGGTTCGTCTAGCTTTTGAGATAACTTGATAGATAGAAATAGAAATGTGTGTTTTTTTCAGCATACAGATACATTTATATATAGATACACATGTATAGATACAAAGATACAATCAGTTAGACAGTCTCTTGGTCATATTACACGTTAAAAATGACAAATATTTTGTTTCGTTGTTTAGTTATTGAACGGTATGAAAAGGTCCATTCCCGCAATCCGATTTGTGGGCTTTTGTGATTCGATTGGTTCATTATTGTTGTTGTTGTTGCTATTGTTGTTACTGTTGTTGTTGTTGTTGTTGTTATTGTTGTTTTCGATGCTTGTTGCCTTTCTCTTGGCAGTTTGCTTTTGTGACATTCGTTTCGCTACTTTTTCGGGCCGTTTCTTTTTTCGGTGGCTGTAAGTAGTTGCTGTTGTTTTGTTGGCCCTTTGTTTGTGCCACAAAATTTTAATTATAAGCAACTTACACAAAAGCCAATTGTCATTGTAACTGTCCAAAGTTAAGCTCATTTATCAATGCGACAGTTCTGAGTGGAAAAAGCGTGGAAAAACAAAGACACACAAAATTATCAAAAATCTTATGGGAAATGGGCCGAACTAACTAACAAAATTTTAGTTCAATACAAAATTAAAAAAAAAAAAATAATAATAAAATTTTTAAAGTTTCAAAATATTTTTTAAATTAACTTAATATATTATTACAATTAATAAAATTAATCGAAGTTAAATATTATTTATAAATATATATTTTTTATTAATTTGGTTTAAGGTCTCAGCTGTTGAATTTGCGCAGAGTTTTGAATTTAGTTTATGATCGAATATGTGTCTGATTTCACCTATTTGTATTGCTTTATATATATGCTATAGATTTATAATTATTAAGAATATATTAAAGTAATTTGTATTTTTTTAACTAATTTATTTATGAGCCCAAAAAAATGTTAAACATGTTATGTCTTTAGATATACAAAAATACATATTTAACCTAAGAGATTTCTTTCTCTAATTGGTCTGCTCTGATAAGCGTTGCTTTTAAAGATTATATTACATCTATAGAGAAATACTTAAATTTATTGTTAAATAATAAAAATCTATAATCCAATATGTTACTTAAAAGATTTTATTTCAATTTTGACTTACTAATATTAAAAATTCTATAGAAATATTGAAATTTTTATGTTAAAAACGTTTCTTTAAATTGAAAGTTTTGCCAGATGAAGCATGTTAGTGTGAGCCATGCATATTAAGTATTAAAAACAGCAGTAAGCCAACACTCCAACCCTCCACTCAACTCCCCCTAACCATTTACATAAAGATACCACGCGTGTATCTTACAGATACAAATTGCCTCGACGCGCATCTTTCAACACGCGCGCTGTGCGCATCAATCACAACTACTTAAATAGCATATGAAAATATGCCCAAAAAACACAACACAGTACAACAACAACAACAACGATAACTTACAAATATTTATTGTTGTTGTTGTTGTTGTTGTATTTCACGCCTTTAAGCCGACAGATACAGGGAAATAAAAGAAAGAAAAGCCCTGGAAAAAAATGCGTTGTTATGCATTGCATTTTTCTTATGCTGTTTTTGTTTTTCATTTTGCCTCTTGCTGTTTGTTGGTTGTTGTTTGTTGTTTCTCTTTTTTTTTTTTTGTATATTGTATTTTGTATTTTTGTCTGTTTGTTTGTTTGTTTGTTATTATTATTTGTTGCTCTTATTATTAAGTTCTCATTGTTCTATTGATGCAAGCAATTTCTCATCGCCAACGCTTACACTGCAGCTGTGCAACTGAACATCAACTTGAATAACCAAACACTTTACATATTAAACTTGTATTTGAGGGGAAGAGAAGAAGAAACTGAAAAGTCGTAAATGATTTGAAATGAGTAAAGAAAAACTTTTGGATGATCATCTATTGAAATTGTAGCATAAACAGATAAATTTCGCTATGCTTTCCCCTACCATCTATAGGCATCCTTTAATTGTTACAAATTTTTTTATTATCCCTTTTCTTTTTATTTTTATTTTCCTTCTTTGTTGCATGTTTGACAATCTTTTAGGTAGCCTAACTCAGTTAGACAGCCCTTGGGTCAATGGGTCATTGTCTTTTACCTTATGGTACAACCCCCTTTTTAAGGAGCAACACATTTTCTCAGCTTGTAAGTTGCATTTTATGTCCCTGGACTGTGGCATCATTAGGTTTTTGTGCCGAAAATTTAGGGTACAATTTATGGATGCGCCGTCAATGGAACGGCTATGGGATGCGCTAATTTTCTTTGAATTTTTCTTATTAAAATGAAGGTAAAAGCAACCCATTGGCAAACTTGTAATTTATGTTGCTGAGAAAGAAGACATACAACAACAACAAATGGGAAAAAAAATGAGAGAATAATAAAAAAGGAAGTGACTTTTCAAAGGATGCGGCCAATTAGTGGCAACAAATTCAAGGCTCATCATAGAAAGGTCATGTCCCAACTAAATTTCATACATTTCCCATTTGTTCAATAATTTGCACCTTTTACATTGAGCTTTCCCTTAACACAAAGATATATGTATATATGTGTGTGTGTGTGTTTGTGTGTAGATTTAACACCCCCACATAAACTTTTTGTATATGTCACCTAATTGAATCGAGGACGAGTGCCAAAATCGCTTAGTGCTAATCCGATTTGTGGCTGACCATTCAGTTATACGCATCAGTTGCTATTGGGTTTTTTTCCTTTTTTTTTTTGTGGGATTCTGAAGGATATCCAAGCTGGGCACCCGCAAAATCTTGGCTTTTACTTAGATATATATATATATATATATATATATATGTATGTGGAGGAAAGGAAAAGGACAATACTTATATATGTGCACTTGAATTTCTTCTGTGCTTTGCTTTTACTTCTGTTTGCCTTTGGCTTTGTCATATTTTCCATTTTTATTTTCCTACCAACAGTTTTATTATGGAACTTTCATATTATTGTTTGGCACTGACGAGCGTAGTTGCAAGTGAACACAGGGTATATTATGTTTATAAAGAGGAATCAATTTTTTTTTTTGTTAATTTAATATTAATACTAGCAAATGATAAAGTTTTTTAAATTATATTTTTTAGTCAGAATTTTATTTTAATTGCATAAATATTTTTTGTTTTTTAAAGTTTCTCGTATAGTGTGGAGCTTATAAGTTTAATGCAGGGTTCTTTTTTAGTCGTGCAATATATGATATTATATTTTTTAGCTTGTTGTTGTGGCTGTTGTTGTCCCTGTGTGTTTGCGTGTGTGTGTGGGAGTTGAAGTGGTGGAGGTAAGAGCAGCAGCTCTTACTGTTGGTCAGTCAGGCGCAAATTATAAAGGAATTAATAGAGGCAAGGTCCAACAATGGGCAGATTTTTGCTTTGTACTCAAGCCAGTTCAAAAGGAAATAAGCAACAAAAAAAAAAAAATGAAAAAAGTGGACAAAAAAAGGAAAACCTCAAAGCATATTCGTATTAGAAAGGAACAGGCAGTCGGATTAGGCATTAAGCATCTTGACAATCTTGGCATCAAAATTGGCATTTGAATGCATTTAAATGCGAATATGCAGAATATATATTATATATATATATATATATATATATATATATATATATATATATGTATATATTGTATGAGTATGAATACAAATATGAGTATGAGTATTGAAGGACAAGCCCATAATCATAATGAAGCTGAGCGCTAAGCTGATTGATTGCCCTGTAGGAGCTGAGTATAGAATGAATATAAAAGATTCAATGTAACTTTGCACTTTATACTATGATGTAAGAGAGCTAAAAGATGAGATGATATGAAATGAAATGAGATGAGATGAATTCAACTGAATTCACTTGAGTTGAGTTGAGTTGTGCTGGAAACTATAAGACAGACAGCTATCCATCAAGGCGCATTTAAATATGGTTATAATGTATATACAATGGTTAGGGCTAACCCACTTAAAAGTGTCATTATGAATATTATTGATCATCTATGTCCCTTGGATAGACTTTAAATTGGGCTGGGAGTTAATATTTGCATAATGCTGCCAGCGATAGGGCTAGTCTCTGGGTCATAGCGAAGGTATAAAGAAAAACAGGTTAGCGGGATTAACTTGGCAATGTTTGGAAAACTTTCTAAGCAAATAACAAAACGCGTTGCGACAGACAAAAAGCAAAATGAAAAAAAAAGTAAAATAAAAAAAAATAAGCAAACAACAAATGAAAATGAAATTAAATTTGAAATGGAGAAGTTGTTGCTGTAGAAGTGCATGATGATGAGGAAATGGATGTGGAAGTGGAAACAGAAACACAAAAAAAGAAACAGAAATAGAAATACAAATATAACCAGCGGCACATACAGCACGATTCCATGGCAGGACTTGTAGGAACTCAAAGGAGCTTACTTATGCTGGGATTAGCGTTTCGCGAAATGTCATAAGGGGCTGCCAGCTGTCAGCTTAGATGGCTAACTTGATCTTAAGCTGTTTTGGTCATGTGAAAATTATGAAACTAAACAAACTACTATTACTTTGTGATACTACTTGGATTGTGCTATATGGCATAGTATGGTAGTGGCTCATAAGAATCACAAGAATTGCACAAGAGATTGCAAGATCGCGTTATCGCTAGATCGCCGCTCGTATTACGGCGACCAGGTAAGTATCCTTAACCATTCCCACACGGGACAGATGAACGAAAAAAAAAAAAAAAAGAAGAAATAAATAAAAGACAAGAAAATGAAAATGAAAACGAAGACCTGAAGTGGTTCAACTAATCAAAACTGACAAGGCAACAGACCGGCTTGAGATCAAGACAAGACCATACTGATCCTGATACAGTAAGATGCGTGCGTGTGCCCGGGATGCTTAGGAGTATTTGGGGGCTGGCCGGAAGTGAGTTCATCAAATTGAAGGTGACAAAAGGGTTGCAACTTACAACAAATAGGCAAAAGGTTGCTCTGGTTAGCCCTGGTCAGGTCAGGTAAAGACAATAGTTTGCCTCAGCATCCCAGACAGACAAGGGTCAAACGTCGACCGACCAGAATCAAATTGACAGCCCCTACGAAACACCTAGGGCTAAAGTTTAAATTAAATTAAATTCATGGGCTTAAACGAGTTCAAAAGTTGAAAACAACTAATAAAAATTCTGATAATGATAAAAAGGATGTTGCCAGACTGCAATTAGCCTGCATTTGTTTTCAGAACTGAAAATGACCGTAACACTTCACAGATCAGGATCAGGATAATGCAATGCAATGATATATGACAGTTTATATATACTGATGCTTTTCCATAATGGTTTATAGTGTATATAAAATTCTGTTATTAAACTTGTTGTATACTTAGGTATTATAATATAGGGTATTTCGATTATATTATGATCATTCCTTTCGCTTAGCTTTACATGCCTCACAATCCTGTTTAACCATGAGCTATTGGGAATGACTAGTCAGCAATTAGGGCAGGCTATTGTCATATGTGTCTGGACAGCTGCGCTTAACACAGAGTCTGGCACTTGAGTGATCCACAGCCAAGTCGGCAAATTAGCGATCCTAGCTAGAGTGTCTGGTAGACATTGGCATTGGCATTGGCATTGACATTGGCTATGGCATTGGCACTGGTCATGGTCCTTTGATGAATTGCTTTGAGCAACCTCTCGAAGAGTTACGCATCGTTTTGTGTTAAGAGTGTCGACTTGATTGGTTCTGACAGCGCGCGAACTAACCTGAAGCTGAATCATAATACCGAAATACGTAAAAGGACTGAAAAGCTGAAGGACTGGAGAGCTAAAGGACTGCAAGACTGTAAAATTGAAGAACTGAAGGACTGTGGGCTGACACACAGCAGCTGCGTGCGCGCAAAGATCGCGACGTGAATTGATGTGATGTGGATGATCTTCAAATGAATATGAAGATGATGATGATGATGATGATGATGATGATGATGATGATGATGATGAGGATGAAGATGAAGATGAAGTTGATGTTCACATTGACAATGATGATGAACTTTCGAGGCGCGACATAAGTGTAGCAACTTTAACATTGCACAACTGTTTGTTTTGCCGGGGAGCTAAAGGGTCAGAGAAAGATATGATTGTTGTTGTTGTTATTGTTGCTGTTGTTTCTATTAAATGTTGTTGTTATGCGCCTGATATGCAAATTAAAAAGAACATGAAATTGCCGCCCTTTGAAGCTGTGCCGGACCCAAGAGCAAGACCAAAACCAAAATCAACACAAGAGCATTGAAAACCCAAAGGAACTGCCAACAAATATGAAGAGCAAAAAAAAAGACGCTGATGAGCGTCGATTGTTTGTTAGCGAAAGTGACCGTGAACAGTGAATATAAGTTGGATATGAATGTCAATGTGTGTATGCGAGTGTGTGTATGGAGACCCTTTTGATTGAATTCAAATTAAAGTTGATACATTTACGTTTACGTTTCCTATCTGGTTCCATTTGCCAGTGACAACTTTGTCTCATGATTTCCAGTTTGTTTTTTTTTTATATTATCATTTTTTTTTTTTTCATTTCATTTGTGTTAAGGCCCCTTCTTATAGAGCTCATTGTTGTAACAAGTGAGCGCCTTAACGGTTTCTTTACAATATGTTATATATACATATATATATATATATATATATATATATAAAGTGAAACGGTTGTAAGCCAATAAGTTAAACCTGAAAAGGCGTACAACATTTTGCAATTAAAAATTTTGAGGCGTGGCAAATTTAATGGCCAAACTTTGTACAACATACAAAATCAAAACTGGCAATCGCACGCGGCTGATAAAATGCGAGTTTAACCCTTTACCACCCCAGAAAAAAAAAAAAAAAATAGAAAACACAAAAAGAAAATAGAAACTGAAACTAGTGCATATAACAATTGATATGTGTGTTTCGTTTTTCCTTTTTGGGTAGATAATATTTCATTGGCAAGTTGACAACAGAAAGTGGGCGTGTCTCATGGTTAGCCGAAAGTCATCAAATTTGCCAATTTTACAATTTTACAATTTCCTAATATGAGAATTTCACAATTTGACAATTTCAAAAATTTTTGGAGAATTTTTCTTTTTATTATTGGCAACGCCCAGTAAACCGACAAATGTCAGCAATTTTTTAATGGCTTCATTAAAATGTGCAAATCCCACATCCAAAAAACCCCTAACAGTTACCAATTTCTATTGTAATACATTATCCATTAACCATTATACTTTACCCCCTTTGCCTATACTCATATTGTACTGTTGCTTCTTCTTCTTCTACCTAATTCTAACCCCTTTTGCTAAATGTATACGAGCCATAGAATACATACATACAATACGATATACGATTTGCATTTATTCAGCAACAGGAATAATAATAACATAATAATAACAATAACAACATCGATTAATGGCCGTTACAAATGTTTTCCATTTCTCAGCGTGTGTCGCGTTTTGCTTTTCATTTTTCTCCATATATATATATATATATATATATATATATATTTTTTTTTTCATTTTGCACAATTCTCTTACTACCTTACACAAAAAAAAAAACCAAAAGCAAAACGAAAATTTGCGTATCGATTTTGCCCATTCCGTTGTAATTTATGAATTTATGCGAATTTTCTGAAAACTGTGAAATGCCTCAAATCAAATGGATATCAAATGAATATACATGTATATATGTATATATATGATATGCTTGCAATATTGACTTGTGCCAGTTCTTCTTCTTCTCCAGCTATGTGCTTTTGTGAATTTTGATTTTGGGTTGGTTTTTTTTTTTTGCATGCAATTTTCATGCTGGGGAAACAAAAGGAAAGCAACAAAAATTCGCTTCGGGCTGAATGACATATGTCACTCTGCATGAAGTCAGGACTCTATGATAATGGACTAATAGTAACAGATTTATTACACTATGTAGAAGCAAATGTCAGAGCTCATTGAAACCTCAAATGAATTCTAAAAGAGTTTTTAATTATGACTAAAATTTATTGGTTAAGATTTATGTATTAATTTTAACTTAAAAAACACAAATTAAATGAATTCAAGTTGAAAATATTGTTTAGGCTGCAATTTAGTTAGGGAATATAGCAATTATATCATAGAATCCAGCTGTATATATATTATAGTATCTAGTTGTAGTTATAATAGGGATCCTGAGCATGAGAACTTTGAATTCCTTTTAAGTTTTTATTACTTTACTTTTTATGTAATTTATTATCTTTATGCGTTTTTTGTTTTTTTTAGTTTTTGTTGACCAGTTTGGACGCTATGCAAAAAATGCCAAATCATGTACAGATGCTGAGGATGGAGCAAAGAGATTAAACAGTTGGACAGTGTCCCAGACTAGCCATGGAATTCAGTATGCCTAATGGAGGTGGGAATATAAGGAATCGATCGATAAAAATGATGATTACAAGGCAAGAACGGACAGCGACTGTGATATGTGTAGTTAATATTGAAGAGATTATTGATTTAAACTATGGGAAATTGTTGGTAAAAGAGAGAGAGAAAGACAGAGTAAGATAGAGGAATTAAGAATTACTAGACTGTACAATCAGCCACTTGACCTTGTCTGTGGCAAGCGATGTGCCTCGTCGTCGGCTGCACTTTTGTTTGGTTTATTGTTTATTGGTAGCCGGTTCTGGCAAAGAAGCGTGCATTATCCTGGCGGCCATTCGACCATTTGTGATGCTCACTGCCCGCTGTGTCATTGTTCTGGCCAAAGGCAGACACAATGACGCGTACAAAAAACACCTACGTGCCACATTGAATGGCAGGACTCGGCATCTAGCGGCTGCCCGTTGCCAAGACAATGGACTGCAGCAAATTGAAAATTCATTCATGTGAAACGCACTGGCAAGGTGGCAAGGTGGCAAGAGTAACATCAGCAGCGGCCAGCAACAGTCACAGTATAGTAAAATTGGTAAAGGTGAATATTAAAGTGGAGGTGGTTGAAAAATGTTGAAGTATAAGAAGAAGGAGAGAGCGAAGCAGAAGAACAAGAAGAACGTTTGACCGGCTGGCATTAAAACACCTTAAAGCGGATTATAGGAATTTTGACACTTTTTCGGTATATCCTTAGCAAAGACACCATGCAGCACGTTGCGCCATTCAAAGAGTGACAGGGACATACTGAGAGATAGAGAGAAAGGCAGAGACCAAACGTTGACCATTGAGAAATAATTCGTTAGGGGCCGACGGGACAGCGCGCCAGGCTGTCTGGACTGTTTCGGTTTCTCAGTTTTTGGTAATATCGTTCTTGGTTCTTAGTGTTGTTTTTTTTTTTTCTGACGATTTTATTCTTGGTTCTTAGCTCTTGTGTCGTTTTTAGCCGGTGCTCAATGAATTGTCACACCAAACTGGCCCGGTTCTTCTGTATACCGATCGTCTTTTACTCTTTGCTGCTGATGCTGTTTGCTGCTTGCTGCTGCTCTTTTGTCTGGCATCAATGAATGAAAAATGTGCACACAAAAGTCAATTACATGCGTTCTTCTGGCGTTCCAGCTGAATAGATGAATCCCTCTAACATTATCCCATTTTTATTCAATTTTTAGTTTATGTTTCTCTTCATTCTTCATTCTTAATTTTTTTTTTTTTTTTTTGTGTTTCATTTTGTATCTTGTTGCGCTTTTCAGCAAATTCCTCGAAATTCAATTCCTTTTCTAACTAAAACCATGTTAAGGATTTCCATTACTCTTTGCTCACATATTATACCATTTGTCTCTTCTATTTAGCGAAGGCGTTGATCCTTTCTTAGACCTTCTATAGCATCTAACAATACGTATAAAAACCACATTTATAGGATCATACGAAAAATATATTGTAAATTATATATGTAAACTGAAGGAAATAAAAGATTTTTATGACCTTTCAACTACAAACAAAGCATTGCAAAATCTTCTTTCAGATATGCGAATATGAGTTCGAGTGATAGAAGGAAAATGCTCCTAATATTGCGAATTAAAAACCCCTCACAG
Organism: Zygothrica quintamaculata; assembly: GCA_037044455.1. Lineage (NCBI taxonomy): Eukaryota > Metazoa > Arthropoda > Insecta > Diptera > Drosophilidae > Zygothrica > Zygothrica quintamaculata. Next base: position 128,336 of record JBAMBS010001674.1, on the reverse strand, counting down.
ATTTGCATATATATTTCAATATATATATTATATAATATAATGTTTTAGCATGATAGCAATTCATGTATCCTTTTAACGCTTCATATTGGCATAGAAAATAATCTTAAGGATATTAACTGTAGCTTAATATTCAATAGAGAAAAGCAGCAGCGTTGCAGCCACTTCAAGTGCAGCTTTTAAAGGATTAAACTATACAATTTCTTTTTCTTTTCTTTTGCCTCACATACATACTAGCTAAGGTTGCAGCTTATGTGTGTCATAGTATGTGCTGGAGCATTTGTGAATATCCTTTTTCAGCTGTCAGTTGAATCAAATTGAAGTATGCGTAGAAAAGTGTTGGGACAGGTTGTAGTCAGAAAATACCAAAAAAGGGGGTTGAAATTTATACAACAAATAATGTTATATATTTAAGTAATATAACAAAATACAAATTACTATAAAAATACTGTTATATTTATGTATAAATTTATGTAGTAGTAGCCCTTTTCTCGTACAGAGCTACGTCCTTGTCGCAAAGCAAACATTTACATACAAGCTTTGAATTTGACCCATTTTCAGTTTCATTTGAAAAAAACACCTTAGATTTTCCACATGCAAGAGCCGAAAACTTAACACATTTCACAAGGCACATAACGACTTGCATATACCCTGCATAAAGAATGTAAATTAACTAAAAGTGAAGCGTGTTAAAAGATTTTATTTGATGTTTTCAAATGTCAAAACGATATTTATAAATTTAATATAAAAATAAATATATAACTCTTATTTATCTAGTTTCTATACATATAAAAATGATATATAAATATACTAAAATATCATATAATATAAAAGTCTTATATATAGCTAACATTACTCATAACTTTCTGAGCTTAACTCAATTGACCTTATATGTAATATGTTCCAAAGAAGAAACATCCTTTTCTTAACAATACATTTGCTGTACATCCTTCGAAGCTAGTTTCAAGTGTTCTGAATTCACTTCTCGACACAGTTTATATGTGTTTATATATAGAAATTATAAAATGTAACTTAAATAAGTTAAATATAAATACTTGTTAATAATACTGCGATGTCTTGAGCTAAAATTATGAGCAAATTTTATTTTTCTTGCAACTATTTTATTTGTTGCACGTGTGTCAGTGAAAGGACTCAATTGTGCATGTTCTAGCGTAGTTATTACACTTACTAGACAATTATTATATTACATATGATGATGACGAGTTTAAAAAGTATGTTAATTATTTGCAGCTTAACTAATTACAGTTGATTTCAAGGACAATTGCCTATCCAACGTATAAACTTATAAGAAATTTCTATTAAAAATTGCCAATAGAAAATTTAAGTATATCTTTAATTTTTTACTATCTGATTATTCGTTTTAAAGTTGAAATATATTGAATTAATCTGTATCAATATGTGGTATATGATATATGATTCTTATTGATTCATTCAATCATTCATTCAACATTTTGTGAATCATTTACTTTGTATGTGTGATGTTGCTAGTAAAAATTATTTTTTACAAAAAATTTTATATTTAAATATTTATTAAAACACTTTTAAATTTAAAGTAGAATAATAACTTCTTCAGGGAAAATTGTAAACTTGAAGAATACCCTTTCCAACGGTATATGCAACTGTCTTCTTTATATAGTCCATCTAAAACATTTTACAAAAAATGAAACCCTTCTGAGCCTGCATACACTTATCCTGCGTATTTCATACAGTTTTTGCATAGTAAAAAGTCTTTAGGAACTTAAAATTTATATTTCGTTTAAGAATAGAGCAGAACTTGCATTAGAATAATTTGGAAATTATAATTTCTTTGATCAACTAACTGTTAATAATGCAATTACTTAGAAATCAGTCTAAGATCTAATGCAGCTAAAGCTGATGAATGAAATTCTTCTTTGAGCAGTTGCAGACGTGGAGGAGATTACTTCCAAGTAAGTAAATCCTAATCAAATTTTGAACCAGATATAATATATATAAAATCTTTTGAAAATTATCTAAAAATATATATGCTAGATCAAAATTCGCTGGAAGTTTTTATTTTTTAGACATTTCTTATACCTTATGGAAAATGGTAATAAAGCGTTTCAGTTTTTCTGAGGAGATATTGATAAAAAAAAATAAGACTGTAGCTACCACAAACAAATATGTGTGCTGTGTCTTTGTGCCCTTCTTAATAAGAGTTTGTATGGGTATAGACAGAGGCCAACACACACACACAGACACACACATAAGCATAAACACAAATATAGAGTTACTGAGACAAGAAGGATAACACATATGCTGCATTATATCTGGCATATCAATCGCTATATCAAAGCGTTGTCATAACTGCTTTTGGTTTTGGCAGTTTCTCTTATCGATTTACTGCAAATCTCGTAGAACCGTTTGAGCTGCATTGTTTACTATAATACAAGTATCCGAAATATATATCTAGTCACATGTATATCATAGAATCTGCATATGTGTCTGTATAGATATATATATCAATATGTGTACGCGTGTGTGTGTGTGTGTATGTTAAGTCCTTGTTTGCCGATTGAAATTCGCAAGGATTAAACGCACTCAGGCAACGATGCGCATCTCAATTGTTGTATATCCATGTGTGCGTGTGTGTGTCTAACTGTCTGTGTATGTGTTTTTATGCTGTATGCGACAATTGTCATTCTGTCGATTGATTTTCATCGATAAATATGCTCTCCGATCGTTTAAACAATTTCGCAAAACTGTTTGCTTTGTGGCCTATGAAATTGAAGCCGATGTTTATCTATGCAGCTCACAAGGAGCAGCAGTAGCTGACGCTGACGTTGACGCTGACTCAGAGGCTGAAGCTTCAGGTCCCAGCGGTAACCCAAATCCGTGCAGGACGCAAATGCGCAAATAAAAAAGGGGCGTTTAATGCTTGAAAGAGCGTTTTGGAACTGAAGGGAGTATACTTATATGTATAAAATATAAAAACAGTTTAAATTATAAATAAAATTTTATTATTTTAATGCAAGAAATATCTGTCAAAGGCTATATGAAAATATATTATATATTGAATATATATATACATAAATAATATGCTCAATAGTAGTTAAAGTATATATAATTCTTAGGAGCTGTAAAGATGATTATAGCTAGTCAAATTCTAAGTTCAAATCAGCTCTCAATTTAAGTAGATCTGAACTGGTCTATAGGGTATTATATAGTCAAGGTATTGCAACAATTGCTGTTGTCATTTCCCCCATTTTGATTAACATTAATGAGCAACAAAAAGTGCAAAATTTACATGGCAACGTCGTATTTTTTTTTCTTATTTTATTTTGGGGGAGGGGGGGCTATTGTTGTGTGAGTCTTTGGAAAATGTTTCATTGAAATGAGTTGGGAGCAATGTGTGGCAGCACCTGCCCCCAGCAACAACAGCAACAGCCACAACGATAACGAGAATGAGTATAAGTATATGAATGGAAAGGAGAATGAGAAGGAGAACAACAATAGCACAGAAGAACATTAGCAACAACAAGTATAACAACAACAGCAACAACGATTTAGGCATTAGACTCCATTGAATTGTCGTTGATTTGTGGCATTTGCATACGCTTAAAGCTACCTAAAGACTTCAATCCGAAAAAGCCATACTAAAATGGCCCCTAACAATCCAACAAGCATTAGATATATGTATATATGTATATGTATATGTATATATAGTATTCGTATTTAGATTCGTATTCGTATAGCTATTCGTATTCATTTTATTCATTATATACAGTTGCATTCTAATGGCAGTCAGTCACTCAGTGGAATGACTAAAAGACAGGCCTGAGATTGCATTGTCAGCGCCTTTTTGTCCAACTACTCATTAACATTTATTTGCAAGTGCAGAGAATGCAATGGCAAAAGCAACTGCCATGATAAATATGACAAACAAACGAACAAACAAAACAAACGAACAAACAGACAAACGAACAAACAACCAGCGAATAGACAAACAGACAAACAAGTGCATTGCGAAAACAACGAAGAATGAAAAATGAATTTGAAAGACAAACGACTAAACAAGTAGATGCTCTAACGATCAATTTCAATATCTATATATATATATATATATAAAGATATATACAGATATTTTGAATCCTTACAGGAATAAATCAATTCAAAGTCAACTCAAAGTGTCCATGTTTAAGCCTTATATCCAGTTATTTCATACTTAATTGCGGCATGTATTATATGATATATCAGTATATAATGCATGACAAGTCTAGTAGCTAATGGCACCTACTGTAGGGTATACCATGTCATAACAATGGCCACCTAACAGTGAAAGAAATGCAGATGGGGGAGACAGAAGCATTGCCAAAGACAATAAATAGAGCCAAGTACACAGAGACTGCCGACAGTGGGCTGTTCAACGAATTGGAATTAAGGATCACATCGGATAGATATTAAACTTAGATACTATATAGCTAAAACTGCTGATCTATATGGATAAGACAGAAGTAGTTTGACTTATAACTAATAACTATATTTAAATATATATAAAATACTATTTCATTTGACAAGGCAAATGTATTTGTAGTAGTAACATTTGAAACTTCCCTCTTATAGTTACTGGCACAGTTGCTAACGGCAGTCAGTTAGTCATTCCAACAGTTAGTCAGTTAGACAGTTAGTCAGTCAGACCGTTAGTTAGTTAGTTGGTAAAAGAAGAGCTGGAAAACGTGAGCTATTGTTCAGAACTTGCAATTGTTAAGTGACAATTGGTAAAAATAGTAACGAGTGCAGGGAGCTGTTTGCAAACCCCTCTTTAACCCTTTTTGAGTCATAAGATGTGCGACTAACTCATTCTCACTCTCCCTCTCTCTCTCTCTTTCGGTATTTGTATATAGTATTTTTGTTATGTCTTGCTCTCTTTATTTTTTTGACTTATAGATTGATGTTAGGTGAAAGAGCAGCTCAAGTAATTGGAGGCAAATTGAATTAGAATTCGAATTAGATTTTGAATTAGAGCATTGCGACGAGAAGTCTGTGTGCATTTGTCATTAGTTTGTTGTTAATTAAAATGACACCAAGTGCCAGGCGAGGCGGTTGAACAAAATCAAAATCAACGCTAAAAACAGCCCCACAAAACAAAGGCAAACACCTGCATCGCACATACACACACTCACACACTCACTCACTCAGTCACACACACACACACACATACTCACACATACTCACACATAGAAAAACACTAAAAACAATGGCGACAAATGGAGCTGTTGCTGCCGTTGTCGCTGCTGTTGTTGCTGTCGCCGTCGTCGCCATTGCCGTGGCTGCCAGTCGTCATGGGCAACAGGATACCCAAGGAAATTAACAGAACAAAACAGTGCATGAATATGCAATTCAGGGAATGGCCAAAAAAAAAAAAAAAAGAGTTCTAGCCCTTAACAAGGATTTAAGCAACATACTTTAAATCCTTTTCATGTAGATTAGCCGAAAAAAGCAAAAGCAAAAACAGACAACAAACAACAACAACAACAACAACAACAAAAAACAAAGTTAGTCAGCAAAGTGTCCATTTAGATTAGTTGATTTTGCTTTCGATAGTTTGAAGCACTAAGTAAATGCGTTAAGTAAACAAATACACAAACAAAACGTGAAAAAAATGAAAAATGATATATAAAATAATAAAAAAAAAAACAAAAATTATAAAAAAAAAAGGTTTTTATATAAAAAAAATATCAACTGCCATATGAAAAGCTTCCCCAACCAGAAGCAACGACGATAACGACGGCAGGCCGCAGTCGCAGAGCCATTTCCAATTGGAAACGCCCACTAGCCGACATGTGCAGCAATAGACGACAACGATGGCGAGCCATGGTAGTATTGTCATCTCGCTTGCACAATAAGGCGACACCTGCTCTACGTGGCGCCCAATTGGCGCTCTTTGGTCGATTTATTCGCTCTCATTCGCTCTAATCGTTTTTATTTTGTTACACTCGCTCGCTCGCACTTTTCTACTCTCTCGCACAGCTGAGCGGTTCTCTCTTTTTCATTTTAAGCGTCACATTTCTTTGCTGTTTTTTTTTTTTTTTTTTTCTTGACTCAAGTGTCACCTGAACCTAGACGCGGTCGCGCGCTCATGAGGCACTTGAGGCTCTTGTTGACTGCTCTGCCCACATATAGAAATACACACACACACACGCATACATACACTAACAGACACATGTAGGCTTCTCTTTTTTATATTCATTTGCATGTTCACAATCTTTTCTTATGTTTCAGTTCAGCGGCAGCTTGCGGATTTTCACATGTAACAAATTGTCATCAAAAAACTTATTAATCAACAACAAAATCAAACAAATAAACCAATAAAAACCTGCTGTTAACCAGTTGGCTTTCGTATTGGTACGACCATTGTATTTGTATATATCACTGTATGTGTGTATATGTGTATGTTTCGGTATGTGTGGAGCGAGAGAGCCACAAACTCTGAGCGAGCAACAAAAAGTTTGCATGGTAAAGCTTTTGGTTCCCTGCTGTATATGTGTGTGTTTGTGTTTTTATATATGGTAGGTATGTGTGTGTGTGTGTGTGTGTGTATGTGTTTGTTATTTTTGTAGCTTTTCTGGCCGCTGTCGCTATTGCTGTTGCTGTCGCTGCAGCCAACCCCCCAAAAATGACAAGTCCGTGCGACTCGTTCGTCTGTGGCTCGTGTGAGAGCGCGCGCCAAGTTTTTAGTTACGCGTCGGAACGTATCCGTTGAATAGCCGTTAAGGCAAAGGCAGCGCTTAGAAGTCGCAGCAGCAATATCAGCCGCAGCAGCAGCAACATCAGCAATAGCAGCAACATCACAAGCAGCAATAGCAGCAACATCGGCAGCGACGGTCTTAGTTAAAAACTCATAGTTTAATAATAACAACAACAACAACATCAATACACCAACAACAAGAAACAGCAACAACTGCAACAACAACAAACATTGACAGACCGGAAAAACGTTTGTGGCAATAGGCAAATTTTGTTGTTTTGTCGTCTTGCAGTTGCCAGTTGCCAGTTGCAAGCATTACGTTGCGTTGCGTTGCGTTGCATCAACTTAACGAAACGCTACTAAAGCGTCGGTTAAAAACTCATTAAACCCAACTAAACCATAATAGGTACAGTAAATATAACATAAACAACAACAGTAACAGTGTTGTAAAATATCAAAATTATGTTAAGACATCAATAACAAAAAGAAAAAAAACAAAACAAAACAAAACAAAACCCAATTGGAATTGGTTAAAGTGTAAATGAAAACAAAGCATAAAGAATTCAAATACCAATTTCAATTCAAATTCCGATACAAAATATAAAAAGAATAAAGGTAAAAAATAAACGTGTGTTACTTATTGCTCATAAAGTCAAGATAACTTAACCATAAGCTACTTATTTTAATGTACAACAACAACAACAACAACAACAGCCACAACAACAACAACAACAAACAAAAATAACAGTAACAACAATAAAAACAAAGCTTAAGAATCTTCTCCAACTGAATGAATCCATGAGAAAAAAAAGCAAACCGAAAAAATATTTAAAATAAATAAGAAAAAAAAATGCCAGCATAAACAAATAAATAAATATAAACTAGTGATAACCAACATGTAAAGTGTAAAACAAACAGCAACAAATACAAATACAGATGCAAATACACGTACACATATATATATAAATAAATATAAAACACAAAAGATTCAGTTAAGACCATAAAAGTCGCTCGTAAATTGCTTAAAAATTATACAAAGCGAAACAATTTATGGAAAATCGGTGCGGAATTCAAATCGACAAGCAGCTATATCAGCCATATTTATATGCACATTCACATCCATAGTTATTAGTTATTAAATAAGAAACATAAAACCAGCTACAAACATATATATAAAACTATATATATATATATATATATATACATACACGTATTTAATTCCAAACGTAACACAGTAAATACAAAGGCAATGCAGCGCCATTCAAGGTAAGTGAAAGATTAGTCAAAATAGCTGAATATCAAGATTAAACTATATATATATATATATATTTATAAATTGTATAGATAGTTATTGGATAAACCCAATGCTAAACATAAATAATACAATACAAACTGAACAATCGTTTTTTGCTTGATTTACTTAAACTTAAAGCTTACGATCCTTAGTCTCCAATGGCTGCCTTAAGGAATATGTTGAAGGCGCTCAAAAGCTGACTGATATATAATGTTAACAAAAACTATTACATATAAATATACATATATATATGTATGTTTATATATGTTTATATATATATATATATATATATATTTAAATTTGTATAATCATGCCTTTTATGCCGCATCATGATTGTCGGAAACTTTATAGTTTCCATGCGCTCGTGTCGAGTCTTGCTTTCATTTGTTTTCTTTCTTTTTTTTATCCTTCTTCATTTGCTTTACTTCTGCTACTATTTGTTTTAAACTCTTTCTTTGACTAAGCAGCTATGGAATTTCAAGCAGCAAGACAAAACTTTATTAGCAGAAATTGTACAATATTATATGGATTAATATTAATCTGAAGCTATTAACTATATTACTGAGTTTAACTACATTCTGTACTCTTCTCTCAGAGCACACAAATAGCCAGTTAAAGTCATAACCGGCTAAAATAATTATTTATATATATATATATTGTATAATCTGTTGGGCCTGATATATCCTACAGATGTTTTGCCTAACCTAAATACGTGTGAGGCCCAACCCAAGTCAGAAACTTCTGATGGAGGTCAGTTGTTATTTTGGAATGACGCAATTTGCGCCATACACTTGAGCTTAAAAGAAGCAGAAATATGAAAAGAAAAGAAAACAAATAAGAAAAAAATAATAATTTCAGTTTAGATATGATATGCCTTCTAATGAGTTCCCGAAGGTAAAGTCTAAAGTCGAAATGAAACTAAATATCGTATGTATACTAGGCACAAGTGTGGCACATTGATGCAAAGACCAAATACAATTGTGCAAATAATTTTTTTTTTATATTTTTTTTTTTATTCTTTTGTGTTAACAATGGTATGAACCGCATATTTTGCGTCTTGGCCAAATAAAGTCACATATGTTCAAAGTGTTAGGCTGTACATGGAATGGCAACTAGTCGTATACATACTATATATATATATATGGTATATATAGTAGATTATTTGCAACATCTCGTTACAGTAAAGAATTCTCACAAAAATAAAGACTTGGCATTCTAATTAATATTCATATGGGTATTCATATTGGTTTTATATCTTTTATTTTCATTTCTTCTCTTTTGTGTGTGTGTGTGTGTGTGTGTGTGTGTGTGTGTCGAGGTTTGCCCTTGGCACGAACTTGACACTAAACCAAGAGATACATTTACGATGCGATTGTTGCGAGTGTGAAAGTTCTTAATTACAAACATTAGGGGGCCCCAGCAGCTTAGGGCTACGGATCACAATCACAGCGTGTGCTCAAGAGACACTTTTCAATGGGGCATGGAATGGTAAAAAGGGTCTGGAAGTATAACAACATCAACATCAACAACAACAACAACAACAACAAATGAATATATAAGCAACAGAGAATACTTTTATATACATAAGTAGAAGCGGAACGATACATTTCAACACAAAGTGGAGACACTTAAAGCTCTACCTGTATTGAATTGAGATTCTCAATTCTTGATTCTTGATTCTTGATTCTTGATTCTCGATTCTTGATTCTCGATTCTTGAGCCTAACTGCCACTCCAGAGAGTTGAATCTGTAGCTGTAGCTGCAACTGCCTCTGGGTCTTTGCGCAGGCTCAGCATGTGGCTAAGCCGATCATAATTCTTGTTTGACACACCAACAAACGGATGAACAAATGAACGAGAAGCAAGACAGGGATCCCAAACTGCCCAACTGCCCAATTGTCCAGTTGTCCATGCGTCCACTCATCCAATCGTCCAATCGTCCAATCGTCCAGTCATTCAGTCTCAAAAGTCACAAAAGTCTCGCAGTCTGGCAACGACAACGGGTAGCCAGTAACCAGTAACCAGTTACCGGATAACCAGACCGCCTCTTTTGCTCCAATAGCCGTGAAAACAAGTAGGAATGTAACAGGCAAACAGTCAACTAACTATTAAATACCCTGTAATATATTGATTGCATGAATCGAACTATATATACAGTATATAATTGATTTCAAATGTTGTTGCTTCTCTCTCTCGACTCTCTTTGATCTTTTTCATTATTGATGCCGCGAAAACTGTTTATAGTATCAAAATTGATATATATTTTGTCATATACTCTTTTGTTATGTACATACCCTATAGATATATTTACTAATAAGAGGTATAAGTATTTGCACATTTGGCTGGCGGGGTAATTTACTCCTACTGCGTCGAAAAATCGCCGCCAGAGATTTGCATAACAAAGCGAAACGCGTAGACGATGGCAGCCGTTGCAGTGGCCCATAAATAACTTGGCTGATATCTATTAACGCTTTTACTGGTGTTACTGGATTAATATAAGAAAACCAGAGCAGTAGTATAATAATGGTGGGGAGCTGTATAAACTAGAGCCCTATGGGCCCACGCCTACTGTTCTCAATGACTAGAAAGAATCTGTTGAAGCACTTTTACGACAAAAAAAAAAAACAAAAAAAAATAATAAAAATCTAAAGAAAATTTTCCGTTAAATGGGAATTGAGTAGGCAACTGTAGGGTTTTTCTTTTGATTAGGATTAGGGTTAGCATATTGTAGTAGCTCGGTTAGGGGATGGGGAAGTGGAAGGGATTGGGTTTGGGTTTGGGGTAGGGGTAGGGGTAGAGGTATAAACATACGAGTAGGTGGGTTTATCGCTCTCTGGTAGCATTGTCGTTGATATTCACAGCAAATAAAAATATCTGGACTGCAATTTGTGCACAGCTGGTGGTGCAACCGGTGCTGGCGGTGGCCTGTGGTGCGTTTCAGCTTTAGCTTAAGCTACGGCACTGCACCACATTCGGCAGTTGCACTGTTGCACAGTTGCACAGTTGCCACAACGTTACCCCTCCACTTTGTATTCGTACAACAAACTTGACAACACAAAAATTTGTTTGCACTCCATAAGGATTACAAATATGCGTGTCCCTACACCCTGACACCCCTGTACCTATCTATTCAACCTTTCCCCTTCGCTCCCTACCACAATGTTTCCCCAAAACATGCCCTACCCTGTTTACTGTACAGCAGGTTGTTGTCACTTGCCACACCTCTACGCCTCCGCTGCACCTTGCCCGCTTGGCAAACTCTTTTCTTAACTTAAAATAAATTTTATACTTAATACGCATGCCTGGGCAATTTTTACTTTAACACCAAGCGGCTAATGCCCGGAAGCAGCGCAGATGTCGCAGGACACAAGAGAATTAAGTATTGACACGAAACTGGTAGGTAGGATAACGGTGTATGTGTGTGTGTGTGCGTGGGGAACAGGATTATCATCGGCAGTCAAAAGGCCATTAAAAAAAGAAACTGTTATACATATATAACAGTTAAAATACTGCATTTGTATACAAATCCCCGATCAATGGATTGGATTAAATCAGAGAAAGTTTTATTGAACTATTCGCATAAATTTCTAATATAGACAGCAAGAGAGAGGAGGAGAAATGTGCAACAACAACAACAACAACAACAACATCGTTAATCTGTAGCTGTAATTGGATAATAATAGATTTATATGGAGACATATATTTATACTAGTATATAGTAAAATTATATATCGGATTAGCTCAACAGATTTTATAGAAGCGAAAAAGTTTAAAGCTAAAAATTTCCAATGCAACATTTTTACAGATAATCATACTAAAGCTAAACTTAGTTACGATAAGCACAAGCACACACACACGCATATATACATATATATAAATCTATGTATATGTGCATATATATATATACCAGTTCATATACATACTTAATCTATGCAAATATGCAGTGCGAATGACACATTTGTCCACCATTATCTACGCTAAAGAGCATCCTATATATATGCGTATTATATACGCTGCATACACATGTGCACACATGTGTATGTGTGTGTGTGTGTGTGTGTGTGGTGGAGTTTGTGGGTACACTCATGTCTTCCGCACGCCTAACTCAATTGTACTCCAGAATTGAAGCGTCGTCTTTGTCGTGGTCGTCGTCCTCATCATTGGACCATTAAGTAAATTGAAAGCGTTTAGCTGGACGCTGCATAGATCTGCTTCTTGACCATAAGCTGGGAACCCTTTTGGCACATAAACATATATATATATATATGTATGTGTGTGTTTGTGTGTGTGCATTTGTGGTGTGTATTTAACACATTAATGCGAATGAATCAAACTTTGGTAAGGGGCATCAAGTGGACCATATAAATCCCGATTATAATGCACGCACATGTGAATTGTAAAAGCCGAGAATTGAAACCTATCAACATTGACCTGAGACCTGACTTGACCTGACCCGTACGTATTTAGATTCGTATGCGGATTCCTATTTAAAACAAAATAAAAAAAGAATCAACTTGGGTTCCCAAAAGCCGGGCAGCTAAAAAGGAGAAATGAAAAAAATTTCTATATATAAAATAAATAAATAAAGAAATGGTTTTCAAGTGCCCCGATGCATAATGAACAGGATGGCTCAGTATGGCTGTATGGGTCTGGACGACGTCGTTGTCGGCGTGTGCAGCCCGTCCTTTTAAGGGTTGACATTCGGGCATACAAAAAGCTGCAGAGAAAAGGATTCCATTCAATTTCGTGTCTCGAGTTGAGGTGACGACCGCCAGCACTGTTAGCAAGTGGCCCTGGGGCAGGTCTATTGTTTTCCCTTTAGCCTTTCGTTGGGCAGAAGCTTGAGTTATGTTTTGGGTTCAGGATTGGAATTGCGTTTGAGATATTTTGGGGGGGTGTATGGTATATGGTATATGGTATATGGTATATGGGGTATAGACACATGGACGTTGGGCAATGGCAGGCGACACACTTTTAAGAGTCCAAATCAATTAGTTAATTGATTAACAAAAGCCCAAATGGTATGAATGAGAAATCTGGCTTTAACTAATAGGATTTGTTTTGAAAGAAGTCACAAATTTTTTTAAAATCTTTTATATATTTTTTATAAATTGTACAAATAAACATTCATTAGCTAAGCTATTGTTTCTTTATTAGATTAATTAAAATCATATCTAAAAAAAATTCATTTATATTTACAGCTCAATTTATATTCTTCAAAGCATAATAAACAGCAACGTCAATAGAATTATAGCCGCAGCTAAGGAAACCCGGCCAGAAGCCAGCAATTCTATTGCAGCTCCATCTAAAATATGATGGAACGGTTATCCACACATTTGTCGCTCTCTGGATTATCGCTCGCACATCCATTGCAGAGTCATTTGAGCTCGGTGAGCTCCAGCAGCGGCACGCATCTTGGCCAACTGATACAACAGCAGCAACAGCAGCAGCAGCAACAGCAACAGCATAACACTGAACAGAGTCACGCCCATAGCCACGCCCATCATCATAGTCAGCAACTATCGTTGGGTCAATTGGGACAACATCATCATCATCATAATCATCATCAGTGCAGTAGTAGCAGCAGCGGTGGTTCACCCAACGGCAACGGTTCATCCGCTTTGGGTCTACATCCACATTTGCATCACTCGGCAGCCGCTGCAGCGGCAGCACATCATCTAAGCTCACAGCACTCTCAATTGCATCAGCATCATCAGGCGGCGGCATCAGCAGCAGCATCACAACAACAGCAGCCACACTCTGCAGCCTCACATCACAGCCAGCCAAGTAGCTCTGGTGGCAGCACCCTGCACATTCAATCCCAGTTGCAGTCGCATCAACCCCATAGCAACGGTATTGGCCAGCATCTGTCGGCAGGCTCGGGTCACAGTCTTGCCAGCTCAGGCTCCAGCTCAGGTGCGCCAGTGCATCATACGTCCACGTCTAGCAGCACCAGCAGCGTCATGGCAGCCGCCGCCGCCGCTCATCTGCATCACAATTCTCAAGCATCGTCCATCAGTAATCTGCACCAGAATATGGGCAGTCTCATGAACAGCGGCAGCAGTGCCAGGTAAGTCCAGCAAACTATGCAGGAACTCTATGCCGGAATTCTATCCAACTATCCTATCCAAGACTCCTATCATTTTATATAGGATTCTGTAGCACTTGAAATGAACGCTTAATTCGGAGATTTTCGTTTAAAAAATCTTTAAAGTTAAAACTAATTTTTATGTTGCTTCCTTTACTTTATTACTATCTAACAGTTAACTAGTAACTGACAGTTAACTTTAATGCAGACTATTTTAAAAGACACTTTATTATTAAGTTTAAATTTATCTCATACCTAGTCGATCCAGCCAACAACTTTTCTTTCAATACTAAAACCCAACTATACTTTAACGTTTTAAAGGATTTCCATATATAATCTTATAAAGTTCAAGTAGTAAATAAAAGAAACATTATATCTAATGTTAACATTATGTTAATCTTTAATGTTAATGTGAATGAATAACATTGCATTTACATAACAATTTCCTTGAACATAAATATTAAAGAACTTTCTCTCAATTGTTAGTACTGAGAAATTATAAAATAATCTTGTTGAAAATATAAAAAATCAACTTAAAGGTTATAAATAATTGATAATTATAAATGTAATATCTCTTTAATTATCTTCTTCTCTATTTAGCGATGTCTTCTTTAGCCTGATGATACAGAATACAACGAAACGCCAAAACGAGGAGCACATAAAACGTCCAATGAATGCGTTTATGGTCTGGTCGCGTCTACAGAGGCGCAAGATAGCCCAGGATAATCCCAAAATGCACAATTCTGAGATATCAAAGAGGCTTGGTAAGTATTATTGTATATTATATACAGATTTTGTTAGAAATGTTTCAACTTTAGTCAGCTAATAAAAGCCAATTCTTTACTTTGAGTATTAACTGTCCAATAAGAACACGCAATGGGATTAAATGGATACCAACTTGTTGTCAATATGCATGCACTTTAATCCCATTTTGGTTTGTTTTTTTCTTATCCTTTTTTTCTTTTTTTATTATTATAATACTTTTATCTTACTGCTGTTGTTGTTGTTGCTGTTGTCGTTGAGTAACCATACCACAATGGATAAAGGCCGTGGCTTTATATAAGTACTTGGTATGTTTGTAATCTGAAAACAATGGGAAAAATCTCACACAAAACTAAATTAAGAGGCGGCACACGACCTGCCAATCTTGCATCGTCTCGCACCCACTTACTCGCTCACTCCCCTTGTTGTTGTGTGTTTCCATCCCATCTCATACTCTCCCTTTCTCTCTCTTGGGCTTATTTTACTTATGCAAGTTAAACTAATCAACGTAATACCAACTGGTACTCATACTCTTGTTACCACATCCATCCACCCACTCTCACCATATACGGCTCTTCACAATGACAAACCAAAAACTGGTCCGAACGCAACTGTCAAAACTGACAAGCGGCTGTCAAACAATGGCAGGAAGAGCAGATCGAGCCGAGGAAGCTGTTGATTATGCTTGTATATGAGAAGGGTTGCCATACCCATAGCCAATGCCATTGCCAATGCCAATATAGTGCACCCCTACCAATAGCAATCCAAGTGTAAGTCTCGTTTTTGGGTCTGTTACTTGCCAAATCATCACCGTCTGCCGCATGCCGCATTGTCTCGCCGCTTAACTAGTTGCAAAGTTAAGTAGTTTATTTCTGGTGGGGCGGTGGCTAATCCCACGCACAAGCAGCGCGTCTTATCGGCGTCCATGGAACGTTGTCTGTTGCCTGTTGCCTGTTGCCTGTTTCTGGGTTTTGGATTGTGAGCTTTGAGATTTTGGAATTCAATTCGCATAAAATTCAATTTCAATCACACACGCAGCCATACTGAGTCTGTATGAGGCACGTGGCAAGTGACAGCAGAATCTTTAGCATAACAATGAGCCAAAATCGCTTCTACCTTTTGGCTAACTCATGCATATTGGATGAGTCTTCAACATTAGATAAAGAAGTAAAAGAAAAAGAAGAAGAAGAAGAACATAACGTGCTGCTGCTTCTTGCACTAATCAGTATCAAAAAATATACATAAAAAGTATAAAAAAAAAAAGAAAATCTGTCATAACATTGATAACAATAAGCCAAAAGGCCTGCCCCTCATCGATACAAGTAACAGGCAAAAGTTAATGCCACACACAAGGTTGGGGCAGCCATTTTGTGCAATTTTTTAATAAAACTCAACGGGGCTTCCACCTAAACTCCAACTCCAGCTCCAACTTCAATTCCAACTCCAACTTCAACCCTAACTCCAGCTCAATAACTCAAACCAAATCGCAATCCCTAGTTGACTTTTACTCCCACTCTGCATACCACTTTCCAGAGCCACATTTAGAGCCACAGCCAGAGCAAGTGCCATTGCCAGTGCCACAGCCAGTTCCAGTTCCAGTCATTCTGCTGCTGACTCTAAAGCACTTGTGAAATGACTTTTTCTTTTTTACCTTTGTTTAAGCAAAAACAATGCAAATTAAACGCGACTCACTTGCAGTGCAGTTGAGCGCAACAACAACAAAAACAAAAGGCAAACTCGCTGCACTTGAATGCTGCCCAGCAGGTGAAGGGGTAAAGGCAGGATAAACGTAAAAAGGAGAGGGTTAGACGAACAATTATATATCCTATAGCGGTAATCGACTATAGGATACCATCCATTACTTTTTTTCTGTAGTCTCCAATTAATTCTTTTGCTTTTATTACGTATTTTTTAATATTAATAAAATATTTTAAAAATATATAAAAATATCGATTAACTATTTAATCTGGTTAATTTTTGCTCAATAATAAGTAAAATACAAAAGTGAAGAAAATCAAAATGGATTTATGAAAGAAATGAAAGTTATGTTCAATTCAGAAATCTATTATTATTGATTTAGAAATTTTAAATTTTTTAATAATCAATCAAATTAAAATTAAAAAAAATTATAATTAATACTATACAATATATTTATTAATATTGTATTCAATTGTATCTCATTATCTCATTATTTAAATTTTAAACTTAAAAATATTAATATTTTAATAAATATTAAATAATATTAATTTTTTAATTTTATTAATAGTATTTTTTTTACATTATTATTATTATTACTATTATATTATTTCTAATAGCTTATATATTTATTCATAATAGCTTATATATTTATTATTTTTTAAACTTATTATTATATTTTATAATTACCTTTATTATTTTATTATAATTACTTTCACTGGTATTATTATTATTTTATTAATGTTATTATTATTACTTTTATTAGTATTTTTATTGTTTTTATTATAATTATTATTTTCATTATTATTATTAATATTTTTATTAATATTATTTTTATCATAATTAAAATTATTATTTTTTTTTTGTTGTATAAGGTCTAGTATTAAATACTGAACATTATAATCAAATATTTTTAGTGTGATCTTCGCTTTGGTTAATATTATTATTTAATTTAAATACTATTATTATTATTATAATTATTATTATTATTATTATTATTAATATTATTATAGTAATTAGGATTTATAATAAATAAAATTCATAGTTTTATATATAAAAGAGGAACAGGAATATTTACCGACTAAACACAAATAGACGAAAGTAAAAAGAAATTGTTCAAACCCAAATTAAATTAATTTAAATATATTTTTTTTAATATTTATTTATAAGACAAAAATTTATATATATTATATTTTAAAGTCGACATAAAAATATGATAAATTTGAAGAACAAGAATTTAATAGGAAATCAATATCAAAATTAAAGATTTCGTAGTTGAACACGAAGCATTTATAATATACGATTTGTATAGGGTATATTGTATATATAATATATATATTGTATATTGAAAGGCAATGAGGGTTGATATACTCCAATAACGTTGTTATTCACAGTCATTAAAGAAATTTCTTAATCAGGCAACTGCCTTGAAAACGCTTTGGCTCTGAAATCCAAAAACTGGCAAAGTTCAAGTAGCAAACAGGAGGATGAACCAATATATGAAAATCGATGCGCAGCAACAACCTAAACACAATGTACACTCTACGGCAAACTTGGTTTACAAAATATTTATATACATATATACACATACATATAATATATATATTTGTGTATGTGTGTGTGTGTCTGATTTTATTTTTTTGAGTTTTATAGAATGAGAATTGTAGGAAGGCGCGAGCTTTTGTTCGCTTTTCATTTCACCTTTTTGTTGCTGCTGTTGTTGCTGCTTGGTGTTGTTGTATTTTGGCAAATCCATTATATCAATTGACAGTTCTGTGTAATATTTGCTGTCAGTTGCAGCTTTTGTTAAGTTTGTTTTTTTTTTTTTTTTTTTTTTTTTGAGCAGGGCGAACGAAAAAGACGAAGAGCTCGATTGCCATTGTAAGTGAACGAATTCTGTTTGTCCAGAGTGGGGCATAAGGAGGCTCAAGATGTAGGTAACTCGTCTAAGATAACAAGTAAATGGAAATGGAAATGAAAAACTCTAAGCAATGGGGGAAACTTTTAAGTTCTTGAAATTGACAGTTTTGCAAAAATATTAAAAAAAAAAAAAATAATAATAATAATAATATATATTTATATTAAATATTCTTTGGTACATTTTAAAGCAATCAAATAGTTATAGTCCATATTTGACTTATATTATTTAAATTTAAAATTATTAAAGAGCTTAATGCTTAATTACTTTGAGGTTAAGTTTCTAGCTATAAAACTTCAACTGCGGCAATAAAGTGGCTATTTTGACAGAAAAAAATAAATAATAATAAATGAAATAAAAGGCGAAAATAAACCATTTGCCACATTTAAACAAATGACAAAGTTTTGCACTTGAAAAAGTTGGCCTGGCATTCAATTAAATGAATAAAATGAAATAAAATGAAATAAAATAAAAAAAAATGCAGAATATAAAAAAAAGAGAAGAAGAAAAAAAAAACAAAATAAAATAAAATACACAACGCTCATTATGGAAAATTTTGCAAAGAAAAGAAGGCAAACAAAAAACTGTGGCATTAACAAAGGCGCCACAAAAAATGGCGGCGCGAAAGCTACTTTTTTAAACATACACTCACACATACACACGTATACATATATATATATATACATAGAGCTCTATACAGATACAATGGCATAAGGCAATGCGAGAGAGCGTCGAGAGTTGAGTAACGGTAACTGGCAACTGGCAACTGGCAACTGTGGAGAGCTCTTCAGACGTCGCCCTTGCCGCACTGTTGCCGTCTCCGCTGCCGTCGCCGCTGGCGTTGGCGTTGGCGTTGGCGTTGCCATTTATTTTATTATGCAAAACAAAAGGCAAACAAAAACAACAACAACAACAACAACAACAACAACAACAGCAAAATGAATAAAATAAAATAAAACAAAAATGAAAATGAAAAAAAAAAAATGAGAAAAATGTTATAGAAAACAATTTTGTTGCGCGCGGGCTTAATTGAAATTGTAACTGTCATTAATTACTGTCTGGAAATTTGAATTAACAACAATACAAACAATAGGCGACAACAACAATAACAACAATCAGAACAGCAGCAATGGTGAATAACACCAACAACAACACCAACAATAACAACAACAGCAACAACAAAAAATGGCAGTCAATCTTTTTCTTTTACTTTGATTTTTTTTGGTTTTTTTTTATTTTTTTTTTCTATCCCCTCTGTATGGAAAATTTCTGTGGAAATATGTAATTGAAAAACCTGTCGAATCGTCAATCGACCGCCTTCGTTTTTAATCAAAGCTCTGGCTAGGACTTTACTTACGTATCCTAGCGTAGCTCCTGCGGGAATATTAAATAATGTTAAACAATGCCCCCGGAGAGTTGGATGCCAACTCTTTTCACTGTATAACTGTATAACTGACTGACTGACTGACGCATTGACGGAACAATAGCGAATGCCTTCGACTTGGATTCGATTGAGACTTTCGCATTGCCACTGCCAGTCACAGGACAAAAGGTCGTACACTCAAGCCTTTTGCTCAACCCCCAAAAAGATCCTTTTGTTGCACCATAAAGCGCAAACAATTGATTAGTTTGCAATTGGGGGAAAAACAACATTTTCCCCCTTTTTCACCTAAAACCCATTGAATCAAAATAGAATTAAATGTAAAAGGGAAGTAGCTTCACTCGAACTTCGGCCTGGCAATTGACAGGTGTGTGAGAGATAGCGAAGCGTAAGAGTTGCCAGACAACTGAAATGTTAATTACAATACTAAAACATATTGTTAAACTTAAATACATTTTATAAATATTAAATATCTGTATTAATTTTATTTTAAACAAAGTTTAATCACTGAATATATAAGGAATATATAGAACTAAATAAAAATATAAATTTCTTTTCAATATTGTACAGAAATGTATCCTTCCATCTGATCCTAACAATGTACTAGATTTCGATTAGTATATTGTAACTATATATATAGTATAAAATATCTTATTATATATACACTAATCCTTAAAGAGTATAACTATATCATTAGCAATAGAATTTTACCACAATTCAGAAGCGTCAAATTGCTGTACAAACAGTTTAATCTCTGGTCAAGTTATGCGTACAGATCAAGTGGCCTTTTTGGCCCTATTGTATGAGTAACAGTAAACATAAACCAAAGATTTCAAATGCAGACACCATAATCCCATAAGTAGCCCAATTGTGTGATGTGTGAATCAGAATTGTACCAAAATTTAGCCCCCATCTCTATACTCCAGTAGAAGTACTTGTGAATGGTCCAAAACTAAACAAATTGTACCCCTGTTTGGAAAAGTCTAAGCCCCAATTGTAAACTGTGTGAACTACAAACTAAAAATTGAAAACGGAAAATTGAAAACTGAAAACTGACAACTGGAACCGACGGCAGTTTATTATTTACACAGTGTTTAGTATACAACATTTTCCTATCAAGTGAGTGGCTAGGAAAAACTTGTTAATTATCTCAACTGGCTGCCACACAACTAGGCAACTGTGCAACTGTCATGTGCAACAAGAACATGATATATACCCTGTAAAACTGTAAAGAAAGGCAATCTTGTTGCCATAAAAACAAAACTAAATATTGAAGTTAATCGAGATGCAACCAAATTATATATAAACTTCCGATTATATTAGGTGTTTGGCTATAACTTTCACTGTATATATATCAGTTATATAAATCAATAAAAAAATCTTTTATATTTTGATAAAGAAAAGTATATTTTAGCTTTTTATAAGATAACTACAGGTTGTACTTGTCTTTATCAGATTCAACTTAGTTGTTATACTTGTTCTTTATTTTGTCTCCATATCAATTATTAAGCTAGCCACTCATCCAGCTAGAGTTCTACTATGTGGACACAGGCAAAGGCAGTGGCAAAGTTGCAAACGGAGCTGCAGACGGAGGCGGCGCCAGACGACAATGGACAAACATAGACATTGTCAATTGTCATCCTTTTGTGGCTTGTCAACTCAGCAGTTTGCCCTCCTTAGTTTATTCAACTGCACAACTTGTAGATACTCGTTGATCTCACACACCCATTCACACCCAAACTCAAACTTAAACTCAAACTCTAACTCTAACTCGCACACCCTGTATCTGGCCTTTCGTCTTGTTTATTATTATGTGAATTGTCCCAGCCCCACCCAAGATATATATATAAATATATATATATATATATATATATAGATATAGCTTAGAATGTATACAAAGTATGAGTATTAGGTATAAGGTGTCGCTCACAGGAGCTGAGTTGCTCATTTGATGGCCAGTTGCCACTTGGACGGCCTGTCAATGTATCTATAAATTAGTATTTTAGCAGCAGCAGCTGCCAGTTAAGGACAGCTACTTGCATTATGAGTGGCTCCAACTTGGTTAGCAGTTAGCTATGTGTACATATATACATATATGTTTATGTGTATGGGTATATATGTAGTGGGCGTGCCACTACTCTAGTATTTGGGCACAACAATTGTGCTTTTGTATTGCGTTTATTGTTATAGTTTTTGTTGGTCTACGAGTAACTCACATATTGTGTGCCTGTGTGGGCCAGAAACTGCTACTGGAACTGGTACTGTCAGTGGGTCTATGATTGTGTATAGTGTCTTGGAGTGGGTCTGCCACTGACAGTTGTTTCTTCTAAGCCTTGTCCACTTCTGGATACTGGTATGGGTACATAACATAGCTTGTCATTAGTGTTATGTCTCTTTATTGTTATTTCAATTGTCAAACAACAATGCAATGTCTATTTCTAAATGTGAGTGTGTGTGTGTGTGTGTGTGTGTGTGTTTGTGTGGGTATATGTACTTGTACCGTTTGACAGCCACTAAAATTACACATTATAACTAATTAGTGACATATTCCATTAAGTCTTTTTTTATGCTTTACTCCCCCAGCTGCATTTCCCTCAACTAATTTTCCAACATTGCCATTCTATAAAGATTATGACAAGATTACTATAAAAAAGAGAAGGAATTTGAATGGAACTTGAATAAAAGTAGAAAAATAAGAGAATTGCAATAATTGAATGGGAATAGAAACAGACAAATGTAACAATAAAAGCAATAAATATGTTAACATATGATTATTTTAAGGGGCCCCAATGGATTTCATACATAATCAATAGATTTTATATATAAGATAAATCGAAGTTGATTACTAAGCTTAGGACTATCAGCAACTATATTATATGTACATATTATATATATATATATAGAAGTAGAGTTTACATACTTATATCGCATATAAATATATATATATATATATAGCTAACAGTAAGCTGTAGCAATTTGAAATAATTACTAAGGCTAAGTGCGTCCTTTGGCCAAATGCAACTGGGAGCTGCTTTCAAAGTCAAAGTTATCCCAGGTTAAATATACTTATATATATATGCATATAATATATACATTTATCGACTCATTTCTAGCAAATGCTCAAGAGTGAAGGACTCTTTTTATAGCCACAACTCTTCTTCCTTGTGCGTATTTAAGGACTTTATCAGCAGCCTTATGACACATGTCATTATAACATTTTACATTAACTTAAAAACATTTGCAATTTCTGTACACAATGTGGCTCCACAAGCTGCTTAAAAGTAGAAACATATATATATATATGTATATATAGACATATATAAACGAAGTGCGTCCTGCCTGCCACTTGCCATTTACCACTTACCACTTACCACTTACCACTTAGCATTTAGGTATGTATGTGGCACGTGCATATGCCATATACATTTGCCGCCCTCAATGTATATATTGTATGTTGTGGGAAAGAGACGGGAAGCAGAACAAAAGCACGCCCCCCAAATGGTCCCAAACCACCTGCTGGTTTTGGGCCATTATCGTATACAGCAAGGACTTGACATCGTTCTCTAACCAGTCATTGCCGGTCTGAGCCAAAAACACTTCATGGAATGAGTAGCAGACAAAACTGACAAACAGGCAACGAGACAACAACGAGACAAACAACAGTATACAACAACAACAACAACAACAACAACAACAAGAACGACAACAGCAACAAATGACAATGCCAAAACTGGCAACAATGGTGGCCTAATAGACAGAGACAGACTTAACATAGCCAAATGGTAAGAGAAACAGAGAGAGAGACAGAGACACAACAAGTACCAAGTGGTTAGAGTTAAAGGAAGATGACGACAACATTGTTTGGTATTTGGTATCCTTCTTGCTAGTACAGACAAGACAACTTTACCCTGTTTCACTATGTGTGTGTGTGTGTGTGTGTGTGTGTGTGTGTGTATGTGTATGTTACTGTTAGAAAATTATGTTTATGTGCGTCCAGCTCTGTAGCAGGTTGCCATGAGTGCAGCTCATTGTGTTGCCACAATTTTGACAACAGCTTCAAGTGCCCAACATATGTAACTATATATAGATACAGTTATATATAGATATATATATAGTGTATACATGTATCTAATGGATTAACAAGTTTCACATGAAATGAGTAACTCAATACAATTATATTCAACTTGCAGGTGCCGAATGGAAGCTGCTTACCGAAGAGGAGAAACGTCCTTTCATTGATGAGGCCAAACGTTTGCGGTAAGTTTCTGCAACAGAAGTTGGCCACAGCTCCATTCACTTACCACAATCCCTCCCTTCTCTCTCTCTCTCTCTCTCTATATCTCTCTATGTCCATTTACTAAATTGTATCTTCATTTATATATATTGTATCAACTAAACAGAGCAATGCACATGAAGGAGCATCCCGATTACAAGTATCGACCCAGACGTAAGCCCAAAGCACTTAGACGTGATGGATATCCCTATCCCATGCCATACCCATCGGTGCCAGTGGAGGCATTAAGAGCAGGTATGTATATCTCTTACAATTACAGATAAATTAAGTGTTAAGTAAATCGATTGTTGAACATGAACTTAAAGCTTAATTAAAGCAAATAGTTAAAGCATTAGATTACATCAATATCAAAACAAATAACTCGTATGCTTACATTGTAATCAATTCTATGAATATTCAAAAAATTATTCAGTATTCAGAGACAGAACAGCAATTAAATTTTTATACCAAAGGCAGCGAATCGACTTCAAGCAGGAGAGGAAAAAAACTATGCAAAATACGTTTAAACAGCGAGTTTTATGAGTTCAACAGTGAATATACTCATAACCATACTCACACTTATACTCACACTCATATTCACACTCATACTCATAGTCATAGTCAACGTTATACTTATAGTCATAGTTGTAGTCAGAGTCATAGTGGCACTTGTACACGTATTTATATTGCTTGTAAGACAAATGCAAATGTGGCACGAATATGTAGTATGTGGCATGGTCCCACCCAGGAATACTCATAGGAACAGGAAGCAAACTATGAAGTGAATGAAAATATGACAAACTATCCTCACACTCGAGTGGTTGACTGGTTGGTTTATTGTTTATGAAACAAAGCTCCCCACACTATGGCAATATGGCGTCGCGAATATGGTTTATGGTAGTGTGGTGACTAAGTGGGGGTAGGGGACGAAAGTGGGTGGGTGGAAAAATAAAACCAACAGAAGGAGGCCGTTCGCATGCCCTGACAAACTGTGAAGTCATCATCCTGGCTTAACAACTCGTTCAAGTGACACGACAGACAGACACACACACACACACATACATACAATTACGATAGACAGACAGGCAGATAGACAGACATATAGATAGACAGAGAGATAGACAGACAAGGACGAAGATACGTAGAGACCTAGAGCATAAGCATAAGTTACCATTCATGATTTCCCCTAACCAACACATGCATAGAAAGCCCAAGGGGCTAGGTGAAGGGGTGGCAGTGGGTGCAGTTTCATATATATAGTTATATTTGTAGTTTCTTGGAGTTGGAGAAGTAGAAGAAGAAGAAGGAGGAGGAAAAGGAGAAGGAGAAGGAGAAGGAGAACGAGTAGAAGATGGAGGTTTTAAATTAGCATTTGTCACGTTTTTTGTTGGTCCTCAATTTAACGCAAGATTCTTGGGTTCAACATTTTGATGTGGCAGCAAAATTTTGTGCGTTGGCGGTTTAAGGATCAGTGCCCTTAGCTAAGGACAATGCCATGAGGATGATTTATGCGCAACGGAAATGATAATAAAAATGCTAGGAAATGCGTAATAAATAAAGCGAATTAGTGTTTAGGCTGTTTGCCTTACACATCACTGCACCCCGCACAACAAGCAACAAAACAAACACACACACACACACACATACGCATACATTTATATAGATATAGAAACATCAATAGAAAGCATAGAATGAATGAGAGCAAAGCAGCGAAAGTTAGTTTTAAACGAAAAGGATAAATAAGGATACAGCCATAAAACTTGCAGGGGCTTAAGAAGTCAGTAAAACAGGCCATTGATTTGTAAAGAAAAAGTTTGCAGCACCTGAGGTAGGTTAAGAATATATATAAATAATATATATAGAAAATATATAGTTTCAAAATGGAATATTTAAGTTAATAAAGCAGATCTCTAGAGGTAAATGAAATGCATTTAAAGCGAGGTTAAAGTATGATCTCAGATCTCAGTTTTCGTTTGGATCAAAAAATCCAATTGGATTTATTATGTCTGTTGTTTGTGTGTGTGTGTGTGTGTGTGTGTGTGTGTGTAAGAAGCAGCTACCAGTTAAATATTTAAGGTACTTGTAATACCTAATCCATTATTGTTAAAAAAAAATATACAATGAAGATGATGCCGTCGAAATGTCGCTACTTCAAAAAAAATTTAAAAAGATTTCAAGTTTGTTGTCTAAGCAATTTTAATTGCCACAGCATCAAATTGTTTGTATTTTTTTTTTATAACATTTTTTAACAATTGAATGAAATAAAAGTAGAAATAATTTTTCAATAAGCGGCGCTTGTAATTATCGATAAAAAGAAAAAAACATATATATATATATATATATATGTATAAAACTGTTGTCTACAAAAGGCCAAGAGGGCAGCTGGACGACTACCGTTTAGGGCAATTGGTAATAGCCGCTTGGCATCTTCACAGATATAAAGATACAAAGATATAAAGATACACAGAGAGATATACAGATCGAAACTCTTTCTCAACATAAGCCAAAATAGCTGATTCAGCGCACAATTATATCGCAGTATATAAATAATGAGAGAGAAAGAGAGAGGGGCAGAGAGAGAAAGAACCAAAAATTTATATGAAAGAGTTAACCGAACAAAAGGGCGCAAAATATTTCGAGTGGCAATTATTTTAAGCACACAACAGACCCAAATCCATTGTCATAATTATTGTAAACTTATTTCATTTTTATTTCATATTTTCTTTCATTCCTGCATACCCTGTAAATGCATTTCAAATATATGGGGTATAAAGACTAACCGACTTATTATATATATAGAATATTTAACAGTATATATCGGTTATAAGATGCACAGCTTATATGCAAATATTGCTTAAATGCAAAATTATTTTTATTATTTTTAAACATCATAAAACTATTAAGAACTAAATTTAACGTCATAAATGCAAACAATTGCTTATAAGAAAATATTGTGTATAAACAAATATAAAATCGTTCGGTTTTAAACAAATAATAAGTTGTAGAACAGTAATATTAATGTAATGTTTTTATTCTCATTTTATATTTAATATTCTGTTTAATATTCTGGTTTTTTTTTATTTATTTATAGCTGGTTTATTTTATAATAATCATTTAAGTACAACGTATTTGCATATAACTGATAATGATTGCTTAAAAGGAAATTTCGAATATATGCAAAAAAGATTTCTGATTTATAGGTTTTGCATATAAGCGATATATACTGTATATGTAAAACAAAAGTTTCATATTTTATTTAAATATTTGAAATATTTCATACCATTTTTCAAAAGTGAAATCTATAGGGTATACTATAGTCGAACTGCTTGTTTGTCCTGTTCATAATTTGTTTGTTTCTTTTTTTAACCTCTTTCACTTTACGCTGTTTGGCTTCACTTGCAGGCATCTCACCAGGTTACTTTGCCCCCGGTCCCACAGCGGCCGCCTATCACCTGGGCAGCCATCTCACGCAGACAACGACGCCAACAACAACGCAGGTGAGTACCAATACCAATTCTTGAACAGTGCCTTAACCATGGTCTGGGGGGCATGGCCATCGGTATGAGTTTGTGTTTTGGGTTTTTAGTTTTTTGGTTTTTTTGGTTTTTGGTTTCTTTTTTTTTTTTTTTTTTTGCTCAGGCGTTTCAAAACGTCCATCAAAAAACGTTGAACGGTAGCGCGTCCAATTACATCGATCGGAGTGCGGGTCGCCTTAATAACATAATTACAAACTCCTATAGCAGACGCCCACTTTAAAAGGCGGAAAACATGCGGCCGTGACTAAGCGCGACACGCTTCCTGATCACACTTCGATCCTGGCCCAGTGGCAGTCCCAGTGCCAGACCCAATACCAGTCCCAGTTGCAGTTCAAGTCGCAGACGCATCATCCCAGTTTTTAGTAGCATTCACATTAAGCATTCTGACATGTCATGCAAAGGATTTGCCACAAGTTGTCATTACATATTTAGCCGTTTCGAGTATATTTATTTATTTATTTTTCTCTTTATTTTGGTAAAGGTTGCAGCAAAGGTACAGCTAAGGCTAGAGGTAAGGCTAGGGGTAAAGCAGATTGTCAAGATAACAAGGTTTCGAAAGCAAAAACAAACAAAATGGACAGGTGCTATCGATAGTTGGAACATGGTTTGTATATTGCCCTTAGGACCAGGTGCTTCTTGTATTTGTGTTTGTATTAAAAAGAAAAAGAAGAAGACGAAGAAGCAGAATAAAAAATTGGCAATTAAAACTTAAAAGTGCAGCCCTGGTAACCAGCCTATTGGACAGAATCACACGATACTCAACCGAAAGGCAGAGTTAACACAAATGGGCGTTATACAGTGCCTCCCAGCTCTCGCTCTCTCTCTCGCACTACATTCGGTGTACCTCCTCCCTTTTTTTGGGAGCCATTGGATGTGTTTATTAACAAACCATTAAAAGTCATGACTGTTGCTTGGCTTTGTTCAACTTGAGGCTTGACTACCTATTTGAGATTATGATTGATGTCTGCGAGCTGCTTAACATGCTATGCGGGTGTTGAAAGCCTGACATTATCCAGTAACAATTACTTTACTTGGTTAATAATATGTCTTCAACCATGAGCCTAGCATAATAATAGCAATAACAATAACAAAAACAACAACAACAATAATAATAATAGTAATAGTAATAATAATAATAGTTATAATAATAATAGACCAACTTTAAAGGCAAAAAACGTGCGAGCAACTCAAATCGCTGCTTAACATTGAAATATTTATATGAAAATTGCATAGTTATTGTGGGCGTAGGCGGATTTGAAGTTGGCTAAGACGGCTAAGACGTCAGTTATTTCCCTTAACCATCTTTTCTCTCTACTAAATGTTGTTAAATTATGCAAAAGAATTACTAAACATACAAAGACGAAGCAACTTCAACTTCCTCAAAGCAAAGAATGACGACACTCAATAGCAAAAAAAAAGTTGAAGTGGAAAGTCTGTAGAATTCTTCTTCTACGCAGACTCTAATATATTTGAATGAGACAAATTATAGCGTAAATGTTAGCTAAGTGTGTAATGCTAAGGACTATTTATAAAAATTATAGTCATAGACAGCTAAATAAAGAGAAAGCCTTTCATTTTAAGAGCATATTAAGCTATTGTTGTACCCCAACTCTCAACTATAAAGAGTTTACACAGCTGACAGTAAAACAGAGATATAAACATTTGCGACAATTTAAACACCTGCCTAACCGTGACCTGACCCGATCAGTATAAAATACCCTAAGCCACTCGAAACCACTGAGCTAAATCAATTAACTGTTGAAATAATGCCCAATTGAGACAAACATCAAGTTAACCCAAACGAAATCTAAACACAAAACTCCGAGTAAATCGCTAGGCATCAAAATATTTACCAATCCACACTAATTCCCAATTGGGCGCAAATCAAATCAAATCAAATTGTAATCCAAAACGCTTTTGGGCCAAAACACACACACACACACACACACACACACAAACGCGCATACAGAGCCATACACAGATACATATGAGCCTCTGGCAGCAAAGAGAAGGGAAAAATAAGCAACAACTTCGTCTCCTTAGTCGTCTCTGACTCCGTCAGTTGGCCCTGATGTTGCTGTTGCTGCTGTTGTTGTTATTGTTGTTGTTGTTGTTGTTGTTGTTGTTGCTGATGATGATGATGATGTGTTAACAACATAATTATAGCCCAAAGCAAAGTGCTCTGTGAACGGGGAGCAACCCCTCGAAACAACCACTCAAAACAAAACGGATATAAAGCAAAATCAACCCCTAACACACTTAGCACCCGTTCATAAGAACCAAATAACAGTCCCAATCCCAGATTCAATCTCATTCCCATACCCATACCCATACCCATAACCATAACCATACCCACTCCTCGTTCCAGTGCAAGTCTCAATCCTCAAGCTAAACCCTTGCCAACTGGTGTAGCAATGAAAAACGTATTGCAAATCAAATAAAATTAAACTGAGACGAGGTTTCTGTTGCGTGGGGTTGTTCAGACTGTATCCACAATTAGTTGGTCAAATAAAGCCGCAAAAGTGTTAAACAATTTGCACTAAACAGGGGTTTCAACACCAATACCAATACCAATACCAACACATACACAAACACAAATATCAAAATTATATCTCATCCCTTATCAAATTGTTATTTACACCACAAAATCATATACAAATTTATTACTTTGAGCACAATTAAAATGAATTTTAATTTCATCAAAAACTTTTTAATAGTTTTCAAATCTTTTACGACTAAAGAATAATAGCATCTTATATAGAAATCCTACAAGGTAATGTCATTATCCTGTGGCACTTTTACTACGGAAAGGATCTATGCATAGGATCTATTCAAATTCTTTCTTTCAGCTTTCAACACATTTCAGGCTTCTTCTTTGCTTCAATTAGCTTATAGATATAGATATATGTATTAACTATAGTTATAGCCAATCTCATAAGTAATATATCCTTTATCAAGTTCTATAATCAGCAGCTTGTCCCGAGAAGTTGCTGAACTATTAGCACAGGGGATTATATAATAAAGTCTTACTAAAATTTCCAGTAGAAGTTTTTACTCTTTTAAGTCTTCAGATAGTAAAGGACTTTTGGCAGATTAACTGTAGTTTAACATATATATAAAACTTTTAATAATAATATATAATATTCCATTGAATTTTTCATTTCTTTTAGGCCACACTCTCCGGGCAAATGGATAAGTTTGCCGCACTGGAGCGCAGCTCCTATCTGAGCAATGCAGCAGCCGCAGCGGCTGGCAGCCAGGCGAGTGCCTATAGCGCCTATCTGGATCCCAGTGTGTTAACCAAGGCATACTTTGATTCCAAGATGTATCAGGATCGTGCCAACTATGCGTTTGATATATCCAAGATATATGGTGCACAGCAGCATGCAGCGGCGCATCATCAACAGCAGCAGCAGCAGCAGCAGCAGCAGCAACAGCAGCAGCAGCAGCAACAACAGCAGCAACAGCAACAGCTGCTCATGGCCAGCAGTGGTGCAGGTGGCGCTGGTGGCGGTGGTGCTGGTGGTGGTGGTGGTGGCGGCGGCAGTGCAGGTGGCAGCTCTCACAACAACAATAGCAGCAGTGGTCTAGACGAACGTGATGCCACGCCTCAATTGGATGCTGGCGGCCAGGTCGAGGCCAAGCCACATCTTCATTCACCCAGTGATGTGGGCTTGGATTATGCTCATCAATATGCACAGCAGTATGGGGCTGCAGCTGGTGTTGGTGTTGGTGTGGGTGTGGGCGTTGGTGTTGGTGTTGGTGTTGGTGCCGGTGCAACAGCTGGTGGCAGCGGTGGTGGTGCTGCAGGAGCCACTGATTTTCGACGACCACTCACTGTTATCTTCTGACCACCATCGTCCAATGGTAGCGAGGAGTTAAACTTGTCTATGACTTAGAAAATGAGAGATTACAGTTAAACGTAGCCAACTTTACAGATAAGCCTCGAGTTATAAACTAATCATAAGCTTTATTAACGCGAAAAGCTGCTGCAGAGTGTAAGAGGAATATATATTAAAAAGGGAGAGTGTTTATCAGAGAGACAGCGAGAGAGAGATAGAGAGAGAGAGGGAGATGGATAAATAAAAGAAGAAGCAAATGGAGCAGGCGGATTCACACGTAAAGCAGAACAACGAGCGGTGCAATTTTTTTTTTTTTTTTTACGCTGATTAAAGTGTATAGCATAAATTTAAATGTATTTAAATTCTACAAATAAACAATATAAAAATACAAAAAAAAAAAAAAAAAAAACAATAAAAAAAAATAAATAAATAAACATAAAAAACAGCAGAAAAAAACAAACAGAAAAAGGAACGAAAATCTACAAGAAAAATGAAAAGAAACTCATAAAATTAGTTGGCTTACATTTAAGTAGATTGAAAGTATCCGACTGGCCAATACCCTAAGTGCATGTTTTAAGTACACTACAACATATTCTTTTACAGAAGAAAATAACAAAACAGATTCTACTATAAGTTTTGTCCTTTTTCTTTTAATCGCACTTTCAGTATAAAAAGATTATCAAGAAAATGAATGAAAATGAAAATATATATATATATATATATATATAAATGTGAGCGGTTGTACGAGAATTTCAAAATTGTCCTTTTGTTTATTTCTGAATAAAAACAGGGAGTATTATTATATATATATTTAACTTAACAAGTTGCAGCAACAAAGGAAAAAATACTCTTTAAAACATATTTTAAATACTTGCAGTGCAACATTGGGAAAGGACCTTAAAACCTTTTTATTGCCCTCAATTTAATTTTTAATTAATTGCAAGCGAGTGGCCGGCTTTATATGTGGTTTGAGGTTATGTTTTCAGGGTTGGTAGCAAAAGAAAAAAAAGGGAAAAAATATTGTTAAAGAGCGCGCGAAACGTTAAACGCTTCCTAATTAAGGCGACTTCTTATCGCAGGTCCTTTTAGCCAATCAGGACACACGACACACGGACCAAGTTTCATTTGCTCAAGCAGCGGCAACAACTCAAAGAAATTACCGTTAGCCACTAATTAGTGCGAATCAAGGTGCAAAAATCACAGCAAATTTAATTAATTTTACGCCGTCTTAAGCTCAGCCTCAATTACAGCCGCAAATACCCTTTGCTCAGGCAATTCAGTAAATTTTTAAACAAACTTTATGAAGACTTCAAATTACATATTTATTTTGGAGACATCAAAAAGGTCTACCAACTGATATAAGGTAATATATTGACTATTCTAATACTTAAAACTTATTCATAAAATGCCTAAAGTTGTATTTTAATCAAGAAACAATAATATTAACTGTTTCACAGCAGTTTAGAATTGAAATTATATAGAGAGAATACTGGAGGAATAGACTAAATTAGGTTTAATTAGGTTTAATTTGCATCCTTTTAATGGTATAGAAATTATTGCATAGCCTCTTACAGTTTAAATATTATATTTTTATTTATTTTTATTTTATTTTTAAATTGTTTTTTCCTTTTAATACTGTTGCCTTTCGATAGGATTACAATTACCCTTTACTTATATGACTCATCAGATAAGATTTTATTATAAAGTTTTCTTAAGGACTATGCGGTAAGTCATAGTCGGTTTTTGAATAGATTTTAAATTAAAAATGCCTATATATCGTTCAGAAGTAACAATCAAGTGCCCACAATTAGAGATAAATATCATATGAATCGCGTTACAAATGAGTAGAGAAATTTTCTCTTTTCGATTTCGCCGATTATTAATTGGGGGGAAGAAATTTAACATTTGAAATAAAACATGATCTTTAGGTATAGCAAAGATTGTGCCTTTGACGCACAACTGTCTACCTTTTGTATTTATACTAAACCTTTTTTTCTTTTTTGAAGGTAAAGGGCAGTTTCCACATCTGAGTGCATTACTTCATTAATTGTCATTACAGACCTATAAGAGCGTATATATGAATCCTATAACTATAACTTTAAGAAACCTTAGAAATTTTATTTTGTAAAGATTTTGTTGTTTGATAAATAAGGACAAATTTGATATATAGATATATATAATCTATATAAATATCCTTTTAAAATCACTTTAGGCAAAAATTCAAATTTACACTGAGCAATAGATGGAGCCACCCGTTTATCAGTTTATTCACATCAGACCTGCAAGAATCCTTCCCCTTTTAATTTATGAAATACTTGCTAGAGGGCGCTGTTAGTACAAAACGGAATATGTATATATGACATAAACCGGTAACGGTTAAGCTTTAACTCATGAATGTCATCACTTTATATGGTTTGCCCAAAAGGATGCTTCCACAGCTAGACACAGCTAGACAATATTAAAATAATAATAATTGTATATAATATTATGTAAGGAAAATAATACGCACAATAAATGGAATTGTGTATTAAAAATTAGAGAAAGAATGGCATGAACAAATGGTAAGTACAACAATTTATATATAGAATAAATATTTTAGATTCAGACATAAATATTTGAATACATATCAATTGAGAGTAAAATTTTATATCAAAATACATTTGTAACTTTGAAGATGTACCCTTAAACAAAGTCGAGACAACGGCGCTTGCTGGTGAACGCTTCGCCTTCTCCTTGCAATCGAAGTTCATATTATAACTTCAGCAATAGATGGCGCTATCAAATATTTAACAAAAACGCATGTTCTATTGCATATAATTAAAGCTTCAGTCCGATTACCATTTATTTTTATTTAGTATTTAATTAGGTATCATTTTTTATAGAATATATTTATTATTTACATTAAAAAAACACATATAGTATTTTGAGCTCTTTACTTAAACAAACAGCAGTCAGAGGGCGCTTTACAATAAAGTATTACACTTTTTAATAGATGGCACCAGTTGTACCGGTTATGGTAAATGGCTTAACTTAAGTGAATAATATTCCAAATTGTTTAAAGTTTCATAAAAACATATGGCAAGAAAGCTTTCAAATCCTTTATGAAAAAAGGATTAAAAAGTCAAATCTGAGTGCATAAGAATTTATTTTTTATTACCAACAATACTCTGTCCAATTATATAATTAATATTTTATATATTTTTAATATAAAATCACTGAAACATAAATTTGAAAATACTAGCGTTAGTATTTTATTATGCTTTTCAAAATATCATAAAATTATTGCAATTTTTATGCTTTGTGATTAACTTGTTAATTTTTTCTTTTTTTTTTTTTTTTTTATTAACGAATGCGAGTTCCTCAAAGACCTCTTTTTGTCCTTTAACTTGTTAATTAACCAAAAACAAGATTTTAGCATCTTCTCGAATAAAAATGGTTCAATTATTTCTATTGGAAAGACTCTAATTAGGAGTATGGAAACATAACTAAAAAAAACTAGTAATTATCCAACACATTTAATATATTTTTTATTTTATAAATAAATATAATAATATAACTAATAAAGAACTTTTTTCTTTTTCTAGATCAAAGGCGTTAATAATAACAGAGCAGTACAAAAAAAAAATATATATATATATACAATATAAAACGACATCCCGCCACAGAGTCCAGATCTCAACCCAATTGAGCACGCTTGGGGTAAACTGGAGGAAATGATTAGAACTCACGATATTACCTCCAAACACCAGCTTAAGGCGGCTCTTCTACATAAGGACGCTAGTAAAATCAATGCCAAAACGTCTTAGACTGATAATCCGAACAAAAGGCTATCCCACAAATTATTAAAATTAATTATCATATTAAATAGAACATTTTTTATAAGTTAATCTTAAAGTATACGAAGACTTAAGTGGTGTGAAAATCATGACATTTTTAGTTTTAAGCCCATATTTTAAAATTGAATCAATAAAATTGAATTTAGTTTTTGTTATATTATTAAAAAAAAATGTGTATTTAACAAGATTGCATTTAAATATTTTCGAATTTCTGCTTAAATCCTACCCATTTTTGGCCTTAAATACCAAACTACTTGCTGTACGAAGACATTACTGGGCAGCAGTATATGTATCAAAAAATAAAAATCATAAGTCAATGATATTATTTCAAATGCTTTGCTCTGCTCTCGCTCTCATTATTGTGCTACGGCTAAGGCTACGGAGAGCAAATCAATCAAAATTTAACTATTGCTACAACTACTGAATATGAAATGTCAAAAACTATAGCAGAGCCGATCAAATACTATTTCGGCTCTGTCATATATTAAAGCAGTACCCAGAGCATAGCAGTAATTTTATAACTATTGCTGCTACGGAGTAGTAAATGCGAATCCTGTCAAATACTAACACGAATACTTACGCTAAAAAATATTTAAAAAAAAAAATATATACTAATGTCCTATTTATTATTCGACCCACTATAAACTTTTAACAATGATGAATACTATATAAATAAAATGAATAGTAAGGCTTGTGGAAGATCTAAATAAATTTAAAGTAAACTTAATCATTATTACGAAGATTCTTAAGAATATGCTTAGAAGAAGTCCGATATTAATACTAACTAAGAATGTATATGCTATATAAATATAAATTCTATTTACTATAACTATTTAAATATATTAAATTTTATATTTATATTTATATTTCTATATATTTATGTAGGGTGAAGCACAAAAGATTTGCGTTTTAAAATCGCTATAAAAAATTAACGAGTATATATTTTTCAAAATTTTTCTTTTACCCATTTCGTAAGCAATCCTTCTACTAAATATCTGACACATTGACAATGACATTCGAAATGTCAAAGTCAAAATTATCGATAGTTCAAAAAGCAAACGCTAGATGGTCCACCCTGTATCAAGCGGTTCTCAATAAATTGTTACAATATATTTAATGGAAAGAATCAAAACTCGCTGTCTCAATAAAAGGAGAGAGATATCATGAGATGAAAATATTCCGAAAACTGATATATTTTCTTTATTCAGCTCAACAAATTAAGTCATTTTACCTATAGCTATCACATCACATTATATATTTTACATCTCTAACTATATTTATACAGTTAACTAATAAAATTGTTACTTTTTATATCTAAGCCCAAGCACAGATAACACAAATTGTGCTCTAAAAAAATACCTTAAATGATTATTTTTGTGAAATGTTTAAGAATCCTGATTGGCCCTCATTTATAAATAGTCCTCGTGACACACACAAAGGAGTTATACAGGAGTTGCTGCCTTTTGCTGTGCACTCAATAAGACAGAGCACAACCTAGCAAGAATTACCTTATGACTTAAGGACATCTCAAAGTAATATACCACTAAATACGTTATTGGATACATATAACTACGAGCTTAACTTTAATTGGCGTAAATAAAACCTATTTTGATTAAGGATATTCGAGTATATTAAGCCTAACTCCTATCATAATAAGTCAACGGACAGACTGTTAAAAAATATAAATCTGTAGTTTAAGTAGACAAATATTTATTACTTTAATTCGAAGACTATCCACAAAATGTTACTACTACTAGTAAAGAGTACAAAGTTTTTATATAAAGTAAAAGTCAATGAAAATTGAAATTGCTCTCTTTAAGTAGGGAGTCCCGTTGTGTCTATAGACAACTCTTCTCTCACTTTCAATGTGGCTTTGAACTGAGCTCATTTAAAACACAAATCACGATTAGCGATTAGCGGTAAATTTTCATTTTTGGGCAACTTTCATATGCAGACGAAAATTTTAGTGATGGGTTGCCAAGTTCTCCATAATTGATTGCAGCTAAAGCGCAGCCAAACAATGCGCAGTCTGTGTTCAAATGAATGGTGTAGGAGTGGAATGATTGGGACACAGTGGGAGATAGCATGTGGCTGTCAAATGGGTTGGCTACAGCAATAATAAAAAAAAAAAAAATTCTCCAAAAAAATATACCAAAATTATAGGAATCACAGAGTATTCATAGACCACCCACACATTTGCTATGTTCTGCTGCAAATATTTTTGTTGTGAGTCAGGCTCAGACATAACTAGAGCAAATTTTGTTAGTTGACAAACTGGCAACTGGCAACTGGCAACTGGCAACTGGCAACTGGCAAGTGGCAACTGGGAACGGAATTGAACGGTGCTTGGCTCATTGTCCTGATGGTTGGCATAATAATAGAGCAACCATAATGTCCATTATGCGAGAACAAATGGCAGTTGGCATAGCGTGCCAGGACACGATAACACTAACACAACTTAAGAGCAGGAGTGCAGCAGCAACAGCAGCAGAATGAGTCCCTATAGCAGATAGTAGTAGCCAAGACACCAGTTGCTATCCCATTGTTTTGGCCTTGTGCCTTAGCCAATAAAATGCATTCAATTCGCATGCAAAACAAAAATGATAAAAAACCCATCACCATTGAGAACGAGTCTAAGCAGCCACAGCGCCATCCACGGCTCCCACTCCTCCAGTGTATTGTCTATGCCATTGGCCAAAGCGCTACTCCAGCCTCGACATGCGCGTAACGTTGCCTCACAAAAGGGCTCTTGGTTTGGGGATTGTATACGTTCGTATGTATGTGCGTGTGTGTCTGTGTGTATGCTTGTGTATGCTGTAGGTGGGTGTCTTAAGGGCAATTGTGGCAGTTGATACCGCTGCCATTTTTATTATACTGGGTTGAGAGCATGAGGCTTGATATTGCTATTGCTTTTACTATCGCTATCTCAACACCCTCTACCCTGCTCCAGTCAGTTATAGGCCAAAATCTCTACGCAGTATCAAACCTATTGGAGACTAAAAATGGAGACCAGCGCCTGCGCACAAGCCATCAATAACATCAAGTCAAGTCTCAAATCTTTTGGCGCCAAACAGTTTTCAAAATGTGCTACAGCTAAGAGGTTATGTTGCAGCATTCTTGAAAGAATAGAAGGAAGTACCATAGAGATTAATATAATAGTATAATATTCAAGGAATTCGCTCTTAATTTTTATTTATCTAATGTTTTATGTTGAATTCAACTAATGCTTAGATAGGTTTTATTTAAACTATGCATAATATGTGTACATCCGTTAAATTGTTTCCACAGAAAATGAAAAGCTCTTAACCCCTTTTACAAACAACAGACTACTTTACATTTTATGGTCTCAATTATGCTGAAATATTATGACACATCAGACAAATGACAAATATATTCCGTGCAACTTTCAATAAAGTCAAACAATGAAGGCAATTGAATAAAGAAATTCTCCCCTAAACAATGGAAGTCAAAGGGTACCTAAATGCAGTTACAATTGCATTTATGAGGCATAAATATCATATATATCATATCATATATATTTATATATATATATATATATACATATGTATTTATAAATGTTTGCCAACTGATCGGAGCGACGATCGAAAGTGGAAACAAACAAGGCATCAGGCGAAATTGATAAGTAACCGAATTCTTTTTTATACTTTTCGATCCAGATAATCATCGAACATACTTTAACGAAACATACAAAAATATCTTTTTATTTATTTTTTTTGTTTTTCTCTTATTTTTGAGCAAGATATTAAGTGTTGCTTTTGCATTGGTTGAAAGAAAGGGACACAGGACAAACAATTGGCCAAACAAAACCGAACAACAGCATAAGGCAATTTCAACAACATAAACCACAAAGAAGAGCAAATACAAACATAAGCAAATACTTACAATATTGAGTCGCCTAACAGATACCCTACAAAAGTATACACAAGGCATTGATAATCATAATAATAATATAGATCCTTAAGAAGCTAACTAGAGAGATAACTCTTAGACAATATAAATATACCAGTTTAGAGTATTATGAACTAAGCAGACAATTTATATATGATATTATTATAATGAAGAGAATATTATTAGTATGTTGTTATAAAGAGTATAGCATCTGAAACTGATCATAAAACTGATCATGTATATATATATATTTTAGTTTGTATACAGCAATATTTTACAGGGTATTAAACTAAAATATTGAAAGTAAAACATAAAACTGGAGAATGAAGAGCAGAAGCAAATTTTATCACTTAGCCGCCACGTTGACGTTGTCTTTCGTTGGCTTTACGTCCTCCGAGGTGTAAGAAAAAAACAAAAAAAAAAAACTCTACAAATACTCCTTTCTCTCTCTATCGCAAGCTCATATTGTCTCTTTTATACTTTGTGTAGCGCTCGCTCGCTCCTGTTACGTTTATAGCGTATAACCAACGTGCAACCACTACAATAACACGCATACAAGCACAATCATAAGCACACATACACATACACATACACATACAGAAACACAGTTGAGTTGTGTTTTTGTTTGCCGTTTTGCCCGTTTTTGTTCCGCCAACTGTCGCAAGTTTTCGAATGCACATCCATAGATTGTGCCATAGCCATAGAATGTGTGTGTTTCAAATCAAAACTGTCGCGCACTCGACACGGACGCACCGGCTCCGGCACTCGGCAATTCGGCATTCGGCTCCGGGTTAATTTAGCAAAGAAGGAAATGTAACGTCAAGTGCGGCATCAATAGCGTTTTGTCAAGTGTTACGCATAGTGTTAAGATCGCTCCAACTAATTCATATAAATGTATAAATATTTATGCAATTATTATGTACAAATACAATTAATAAATATATAATAAATAATAAAAATAATAATAATAAAAATAAAAATAATAACTAAAATAATATAACAATACAAAGCGATCATATCTCAAATATCTATAACACAATCGAATAAACAGAATTGAAATTTACAAAAATCTAAAAATAGTGTTTAAAACTTTACAATTTTTTTAAGTGAATTCTTAAAAACTAAAAAAAAAAACACAAATAAGAAAAAAAATCTATTTAAAAATTTAACAGAAACTCTCGGAATTACGCTTAAAATCTACAACTATAAAAAAGGTAAATATTTTATCGCTTATAATATAAAAAAAAATATATATTTATTTATATAATTCTAATATTATATTTTTATATAATTATATTCTTATTAAATTATCACTATATATACATATATACATATTTATAATATATATATATTTTGTTAATTTTTTTATATTTATTTATAAGTTTTGTTTACCTTTTGCTTCAAAAATTAAAAAGAAACAAATTGAAATTAATTTTCATTTTTAATATTATATATCATAATAAAAAAAAAAAATATAATAAGCCTAAATAATAAATTACTAAAAATATTATATATTTATTATATTTCATAAAGGTCGTTTTGATAATAATTTTATAGGCATTATTTTAGTCATATTGTTATAATATTTTATTTTAGCTCCTAAAATTAATTTCTAAACTTTTAGCCAAAATATAAATGGATTTCATTTCAAAGCTTAAAATATTTAGATTTATTTAAAGTAGATACTTTTGAATCTATAAAATATAATATAAAATATATATATATAAATAATATTTAAAGCTCCATTAAAAAAACCTCATAAAATGTTCAAGACTATTTCTTAAGAGATGTTCAAATATTATCTTATATGATGATATAGTAGAAAGCCTATGAAAAAGTAAAAATATATTTTTATAAATTAGGAATTAGAAAGAGTATGAGATAACCAAAATTTGCTATATAAAATCCAAATTAATGTTATAAATATATATATTAAATATAGGTATTATCTAATCAATGCTTACTTTTATACTCATAAGATGCATTTACATTTAACTATTTGTTGTTTCTTCTAGTTCTCAGAATGCATAGTTGTAGCTTAAGTGGAAAATTTTAAGTTTACTTTAAATGCAATTTTGGTTTTACTCTAATGCAGTATAATACTATCAGTTGTTGCATTAATTCATACCAAGGTATTTCCTACCCACACACACAGTTATGGCATTCCACTATGGTATAGTGTGAACACACAACCAACCACCAGCTTAATCCCAATGACCCATGCCCATAGCTATTTGATATCAGGACAGTAACAATGCACATCTATTGAACTCTATTACCGATTATCTTTACAGCACATACGAGTAACCTCAACGGTCAGTGCAGTGCACTTGAATTGATTTGGATAGACAAACAGACAGCCAGTTAGACAGGCAGGCAGCCGGGCAATTCAGCAACGGCAACAAAAACCACAAAAGCAACAAAAGCAACAACTGCAGCACCTGAGAAGACTCAATTTTACCCACCAAATAACCAAACTAGTGGACAACCATGACTAGCATTTCAGCACTGCTGCATCGTACTCACAGTCATAATAATGGCTATATGAGCAGCGGAAGCGGGAGCAGTAGTCATAGTCACCATAGTAGCAGTCTCTCACCGCAGTTAACAACGGCGACAATAGGAATAACCACAACGCCGCCGCCATTGCCACCTCCGCCACCAGTTGTGCCAAAATTGCAACACCAACAACAGCAGCAGCAGCAGCAGCAACAACATCAACAGCAACAGCAACAGCAACATCAACAGCAACAACAACAGCAACAACAACAATTGAATGGCTCCAATTCTAATGGTAGCTCCCATCATGACCATATTAAGCGACCAATGAACGCCTTTATGGTATGGTCAAGGGGGCAGAGACGCAAAATGGCACAGGACAATCCAAAAATGCACAATTCAGAAATATCGAAACGATTGGGCGCCGAATGGAAGTTGCTCACCGAATCACAGAAGCGTCCATTCATTGATGAGGCCAAACGCTTGCGGTAAGTACTCGTATGTGTATGTGTATGTAATGTGAGTATATCCATATGCATGTGTATGTATATGTGTGTGGGATTTTGTATGTGTTGCGTATTTGGGTTTGTCGACTAGTTACAATTTAGGCGATTAGCTAAGACAATGGCCAGCTATTGTGAGGCTCAAATCGATATTGAGAAGCTCTGCAGCTCTATGGCATGAGGCACACATTTGGCATATCTTGGGTAAACAATTCAATTGAAATTTTTTTATGGGTTGATGTGGTTCACTTTGCATTGAGCTATAGGTATTTTTGGTATGTATATAGATATACATATACATATACATATACATATA
This sequence comes from Zygothrica quintamaculata, assembly GCA_037044455.1. NCBI lineage: Eukaryota > Metazoa > Arthropoda > Insecta > Diptera > Drosophilidae > Zygothrica > Zygothrica quintamaculata. Next base: position 85,761 of record JBAMBS010001674.1, on the reverse strand, counting down.
TATATATATAGTGGTAATAATTTGTATGGTCTGATGACTAGCCAATGTTTGCACTGTCATAATCCTTTTATTGATTGTATTGGTTGTGTAAGGTTTTTCTTTTTGCTGACATTTATTAATGAGCCTAGTTCATAGGGGCTTAAACTAATGGCCATTTCAATTTATTTAAAAACAACAACAATATATAAAATTGAAGAAAAATATATATATATAATAGTAATATAGTATAGAAACAAACAGTTCGAAAACAAGAAAGACTGTACAAATATTTGCCAATGTGCGAGTACAAGGCGTCGATAAGGCGGCACACTCGCATATCATTTCAATTTTTTTTATTTTTTTTTTTTTATTTTTAAATTTACCTTTACTTTATTTTTATTTTATGTTATGTTATTTTGTTTTTTGTTTTTATTTTTGTTGTTGTTTTTTTTTTTTTTTTTTTTTTTTGGGCAGAGATAACAATGTCTGAGCGACCAATTAAGGTATGGGAAATGCAAGAAAGCAGGAAAGAAGTTCAGGCAAAGAAAGCAAAAGTGAAATAACAATAATAAAATCAACAAGAATTAAACCAGAAACAACAACAGCAACAACAAACATTTATATTACACACCTTTTATCAACATTTATCGTTTGTTAATCAAATGTCAACAATTGCGCATTGTTGCAGCTGGGAATTTACTCTGAGAGCTGCAGAACTTTAGAAACTCTGCCTTGGTAAATACTCAGATAAGGATTGAGTCTTGAAGGAAAGATTTTATGGAAGGGTTTTGGGCTTAACTTAGTATACCCTATATATCCAAAGTATATAAAAAAAAAAACATCTTTAAACAAGAAACAAGAATTTTTTTTTCTAAAATCTATTTAAAAAACAATTTATATCTTTAATATATTTTTTTAATTAATTTCTTTTATTATTAATTAATTATCATTTGATCATAAAAAAACACTTTTTGGTATAGAGATAGCTTATTTGTATTGGAGATCTTTAACCTTTACTAATCGTAGTTATAGTTAGGGTATTCTATATTGGTTTTATGCTTCTGCTTAAACCTTTGATTGTCCGCCTTCATTTTTATGGCTTAGGGAATAGGGCATAAGATTGACTTTATGATATCATCAGCATTGCCATCGTTCAATCGTTATAATATCGATGCCGTGGCCCGATCTTTCATCAATGTTCCAACATTTACTCAATTTACAGCGCGCTGCACATGAAAGAGCACCCCGATTATAAATATCGACCTCGCCGCAAGCCAAAGACGCTCAATAAGTCACCAGTGCCAGGTGGAGGTGCCGGCAGTAATGGAGGCAATACAGGCAATGGTACTGCGGCAACAGCTAATCAGCTGGGCAAGGAGTCAACACAAACGCAACATTCACCACATGCATCTGGCTTGGCACATCATCATCATCACCCGCATCATCCACATCCGCATGCCGCCCACGCCCATGCGCATCATCATCATGCACAGTTGAGCGCTGTGGCAGCTGCGGCAGCTGCCGCTGCTGTATCCCATTCCCATTCACATTCACCCACGCTGCTGGCTGCCAAATATGGTTTTGGATCACCGCTGGAACTATCGCTGCCACGTGTACCTGGTGGCTTTCCTGCGCTGGGGCATTATCCATTGGATCCAACACTGGCACTTGATCTACAGGCGCGTCTACAGGCCATGTACGCTGGCACCATCTATCATCCATGGCGCTATTTGCCGCTCATCAGTCCAGAGACACCACCATCGCCGCCCAGCAGTAGCGGCACAGGCATCTCATCCTATGGCTGTGTCAAATCGGCCAAATCCTCACCCGTTGCAGTGGTACCAGGATCAACGCCGCCCAACATTATTTGACCGACTCCGCTGCGCTACGGCGCAACTGCTGCAGAACACGCGGTCTAAATTTCCAGTTGGATGCAAAACCACATTGACTTAGTACCGGCCCCAACACCAGCACCGCCCTTCTACCCCACCCCAAACTGGTAGCAGCTATCCCAACTGGGAGCTGCCCCTTTGCTAGTGTAGAGCCCTAGTGTTAGCATAATTTTTTTGTGAGTTTTCCATTTAAGTTGCAAATTAATTGTTTTCCTTTTTATCCACTAATTTTTTTTGGTACTAATAATATTCTGCGCCTGTGTTTGATCTATTGATTTCCATTGCATGATAGTTTCATATCTAAAGTATATATGTCATAATATTAACCAACAGATCTGGCAATAATATATAATATATATATACAGTACGATATGTACTATATAAACCTATTAGATCTATAATTTATATCAACTAATTAACTGCAGTTGGATTTCAAGCAAATTGCAGCTATTTTGCAGTACATTTTTTATTTGCAAAAGTTTTTTGTATAAAAAATATAAAAAAAAAAAAACACAAAACTATCTGTTAAGCATCTAAAGATATACTATATCTTACCCATATCAGTTTTGTCACAATGGAAATCAATTGGCTCAAACACAGTGCTTAAGTGGCTTCTAAGTTCTTAGTGCTTTGTATATTGTTAAGGCAATCAAATATATTGCCCGATCTTGTGTATTGTATACGTATATGTATATATACACCGTATATGTATGTATACATTAATCTATATTTTAATGTGATAAAAAAAAAGAAAAGAAAAAACATATAAAACACACACAAACACACACATCCATACACACATAATGAAAAGTGTAAACGAATAAAAATTTTTTTTAAATAGTACTTGCAAACGCCCCACTGATTGATTACAACACTTGTAAGATTTTATATATATATATATATTTATATATATATATATAGATGTTCAAACTGGTAGTTGCACTTATACACGTGTAACACACATACACAACAACCCAACCACCCGACCATCCATTCATACCATCCCGTGCAATCTGTCAACAGTCAACCGCCAGGGGGCGCCAAAGGCGCGTGAATAATAACGACAATGTTTGCTGATGCGTTGATTATTAGTTTAAATTGCCGGCCGCTTGGGGGGTTGTCTACCGTCCAGGGCTGGAGTGGGTGAGAATGTGGGAATGGGTGGTGAGCTATTGCAATACTCAACTCTTAACTGACGACTGTTGCTTAATGGGATTCACTACGCCCACTTGTTTATGCAACCGACTGTGAATTGCGATGAGGCGTGGCGCAGCCTCTCAGGCGAAACAAGCTTGGAAGCTGAATAAAAAAGAAAAATACGATATAAAAAATAAATAAATAATAAAAAAAAAACTGGCTAGCTGGTGAGTTGATGAGATGGTAAGATGGTGAGTTGGTGGCGTGGTGGGGTGGTGCTGTGGCAGGCGTTAACATGCGATGCGCACAAATAAACAATTGACACCTTTCCAGTTGACAACGAAAACAAAGAAAACAACCACCAGGATACGGGGTTGGGTAAATATTGCTACATACAACGTATGTATAACTGTATAACTGTATATAGTGTACAATCACATAGCAATCGTGACGGCATCATAACCAGCTCAAAAGCCGCACATAAAACTCAACCAAATGCCACGCTGCATCGCAACCAAAGTGCTGATAAGAAAGCGAATGCGCGACGTCTGCCCGAAAGAAGACCCCCCCCCCAAGTACCGAACTAACCGACTACCCGACTACTCTTCCTCTGCCCAAGCTCCCAACTCCCCTTCAGCAACCAACCCTCCTAGCCCCCTTACTACCAAACCAATCCAAAAAGTATAGTACCCAAACCAGCCCGGCAGGCAAAAGTCGTGCGCTGATTGTCTGCAATCACACACACACAGAGCAACATACTAGCAAAAAATGAGAGAAAGAGAGAAAAGAAGACAAAGAGAAAGAGAGAGAGAGAAAGAGAGGGAGTGCAAAAGCGAATAAGAGCTCACGTCTGGCTGCCTTTTGTTGCCGCAAGGTCGTTTTTATAGTGTCCTGATGCTTGGACCCAAGCCCACAAAGAAACCCAGACCAAGTACCGGCAATAAAGAGACAGGCCCCCCACCCTCGCACGCATCTCGTTGTTTGTATTTGACCTCAACCAAATGCCACAGTCGAGTCACAGTTACACAGTGCAAATCACTTGTGGGAAACACTGCGAAATGCTACAAAAATATTTGCCCAATGAAATTGTCAGCGCATAGAAGACAGAACACTGAGAAAGAACAGTGAAAAGAGCATTGAAGGACTCAATTCGCAATGCCATAACAACAGTAAGGACTCTTGGTAGAACTAAAGTTATTTCATGAATGAAATTGTCAAGCGATAACATATCCCAAGTAAATCGTAAGTACATAGAGCTGATGATTGTGCGTTGACCTGATAACTTTATGCTTAAAACTAATTGATTAAGCCAGTTTCTCGCTGATACTCCGCAAAGTATGCAACGTTTATTTGCACTAAGTAAATGAATTTCTTTTACTTTGCGCTTCTTATAAGTATGAACAATGCTTTGTAATGCATTGCTATATAACTTAATGTAGTATAATCCTCTCCGATCTTATTATCCTTCCTTGTAACATTTTTAACAAAAAAAATAACAATTGACGCTATTTGCATATTACAGAAAATTCAGCACAAATTGAGGCATTTTAGATATTGCATCAATATATCATAAGCGTAAGTATATTAGTGCATGAGCAGCAGCTTCGGTTACACGCTAAAGCCTAGGACACATAATCAAACGAATGTCCTGGCTATCTTTACAGACAGAAGGGCTTGCAAATCAATTATGAAAATTTAACAGGTCAACTACTTGCAGGCCTTTGCAAAAGTCAACAGCTATCAAAATGAACAGACACGCGCAGCACACGTGCACCCATACTCTTGCACACACACACACATACACGTACACAAATATAGACAGAAATATATATAGATATATAGTGCATAAAGTACCAGGCACTAAACACACTTTTATAGAGAGCTCTTTCAATTTCGTTCTGCTGTTCGCCAAGTCACTTGTTTCAATACAAACAAAAAGTGGGAGACAAACGAAAAACGTGTGAAATGAAAGTTGTTTGATTTTCTTTATGCGGTTAAGAATGAAGGTTGCATGGGCAGAGTGAGAAGATATGAGAAGTTTTCGGGGGCGGAGGGTAAAAGATTGAAGATGTGCAGAGGAATGAGTGTCCGGGTGTTGTGTGTTGTGTGTTGGGCTGTGGGTAGTGAAGTGATGACAAAAGTAGCAATGAGAGCAGTCACAATATATATATATATATATATATAAAGATATCCATACCCACAACTTCCACACACACACATACACACACACACACGCACACTACTGTCTGTTGCTGTACAAATTTTTGTTTTATTTATTTGGAACGACGTCGCCTTCTTCCCCGCCCCGACCTACAATCATTCTTAACCTTCTTTCATTTCAGCTCTTCTTCATCTTTTTTTCTGTTTTCTTTTTTTTTTTTGTTGCTATTTCATTCCTGGCACACTCACATCCGTTTCGATAAAAAGAAATATTTTCTTTTTGCCATGCGTTGCTGTAGCACTTTTCTTTTGCCCCGACGCTTCATTATTACTACGAGTAGAGTATGCTATAGTATGCTATATTATATTCGTAGTTACATTTATAATACCCTTGGACCATTAAAAATGGGTAAAAAAAAGGGATACATAAAACTTAAGCTAAGGTAGTGCATAACATATAACAACTTGCAACGTGTGTATGCAACATTCTGTCTCTAAAGCAGCATAGCTCTAAATATTAAAAAGATTTAAGTAAAGGATGTCTTGTAGCATAGCATACCCGCGAAAAGTAATTCTCTATTTGTTTTTTTTTTATACGTCTTGTTATTATTTTGCTGAAGTTAGCTCTTTAAGGTAGCCTAGACCATTACCCATTACGCAGAGGATATTGCGTGGCCATGAATCAATTGGCCAATGTCCATTGCCCGGAAATATGGTGAACCAAAAAAGATGACACTCCATTTGCATTTCTCGTGGAATATTTGCAAAATGTGTATGTGTGTTTGTGTTTGTGTGCGTAGAGTAAAGTATGAAGAAGTAAATGTAAAAGAAAGATTCAGATTGAAATTGGGATTGGGATTGTGCAAAGTTGTAGCTTCTAAGCGTTTACCAGCTGCCAATGTGCCACATAATCGCGTGTAATAAATTTTAATTTTTTAAGCATTTGTAAGCACTTTTATCAGGCCAACAAAGAACTACATTTCTTAAGTGCCAAGCCAGCCAAAAAAAGGATATAAGATTAAGACGCCATGGCGAAGATGAGACATAAAAAATGCCAAGCAAATTAGCGACTCAGTCGCTAGGGTGGGCGTGCCATGGGATCAGGTTCTGGATAAGCACACTCGACAAGCCGACTTCTGTCTCAGTCTCTGTATATATATATATATATATAAATTTTTTTTTATTTTTATTTTTATTTTGTATTTTTTTTTTGTTCCTGCTACTGCTACTGCTTCAGCTCATGCTTCTGTCCTTACTGCTGGCTGCGGTTTATCACGCCCACTGCGTCAACGGATATCCGACGCATGGAAGACAAACAAAAAAGGCATTAAATCGCATTTAAGTCAAGGCGAGACGAAGACAGTAAAGCCAAATCAACCACCACACTCGGCCCAGCTTATACTTTATGTACTTGATATAAGGAGCACAAGGATGATGAAGACAACCGCTCAAACTGATGCCTTCACTGTGGCGCTACAAAGTTAAGGATATAGGTATGATAAGAAAGGACTTCTTATAAGTGTTAATCATGTAAATTATATTCTTTAAATATATTTCAATTATGAAAATAAAAAGCTGCAGCTTTTGCAATTGTATAAAATAAACAGTTTTTACATAAAATAAACTTAAGCAACCAATCCTTTAGAATTCAACATTTTATAAACCTCAATAAAAAGAAATAATTCTTCATAATTAATTAATTAGCTTCCGACGAAAAGCAACTTTTTAATAGCTTAGATTACACTGCGTTCTTAACTCATTAAGACAAAGCTAGTATATGTATTAATATTGACTACTAGAATATTTATATAACTGATTTGGTTTTCGATTTGAGAAAATTATATTTAAAAATTAAGATTATACCTTAAATATAATTGCTCTTAAAATTTTTATTTAATATAAATAAAGTTTTAGTTTTAATTATTATACAAAGATTTTAGTCGATTTTAATAAACAAAATTGAGTAATTTAAGAATAAATCTTTATAAAAAAAACTAACAATATTTTAAACCAATTTTGGTGTAGGTAAATTGTATTTGTAAAAAAGAAGAACTAATAATTGAATGAATTAAATATTACCCGGAACTTTAAAGCAATTTGGAAAACTATAATATGAGCAAAAGATGTTTCCTTCCTGAGAAGACAAACACATCTTACATCTTCTCAATTTTGATTCAATTCCTTTACTCTCTCTTTCTTCTCTCTCTCTCTCTCTCTCTCTCTTTTATTAAATAGCCATATTCTCACTCTTTTATATCTATATTTCTCAGAAGAAACACAAAACAAAACATTGCAGCGTATTAATCAGATCGATTAGATTAATCGTGAGTGGAGAAGCCCTAAAAGAACCTAACACAGAGACCTATCAAACCATGCAAATCATTTAAATGTAATAATTATATTGTTAGTTTAATATTTAAAGTATTATCATTATATTTATTATAAAATGCCATACTATTTACTAAACTACTTAAAATTAACTTTGTTATTCTCATTTAACAATCTGATTAAATTCATCATTCACCCTTTAGATGGCAACTCTAAATTTTTAATTTTTTGTGCATAAAAAAAAATAAAATTTTTCTTATTTTTTTAATTTTTATATATTTCTTAGTAATAATACGGTTTATGTTTTTAATTAAAAAAAATAAAAATAAATAAAATATATTTAAAAAAATTTTTATAATTAATAGAAAAAATAAGTGGCTCGTTGTCGACAGATAAATAATTATAAGAAATAATTAAATGTCAATTTATATAATTAAAAATTATTTTAATATATTATACACTCAATTTTGAAAATAAAAATTTAAAAAATAATTATATACGAAATATTTTAGTATTAAAATAAAAACGTTGAATTTTTTATATTTATTAAAGGTTATGGAAATGGATTCAATTTTTTTTTGTCATATATTTTGAACAATTTAAAAAAAATATAACATAAAGGTAGAGAATACAACAGATAAATGGAGTGCATTCAGGAATATCGACGAGCAATACTATACATGCAACAATAATAATGCTTACAGCTGAATGTCCTCTGACCTCACAAATGAGGCAGGCAGCAATTAAATTGAGAACTGAGCAGCAACTGTAAATGCTACAGTAAATGCATTTGCAAACAATGCCAGATGAATGTTTTTTTCTTTGCCATGAAATGTAATTTTTTTTAAATTTTTTTTTTTTGTATTTGTCATGCAGAAACGCATAAAAAGTGGCAACGCCAACGCGGGTAGTTGGTGAGCCAGCACAAAGGAGCAATTAATGAGAAATTGTCGCTGCATAATTGCTGAACATGCAGCTGGAACAGCAGCTGGATATAAAGAAGCAATTAATGCCACACAAATGCGCTTGGCATGCATAAAAATGCTGAGCCCTCATCTTCGTTTTCGTGTTGTGTCCTGTGAATGAAAAAGAGTGCAAAAAAGTGCAACAGCAAAAAGGCAAATCATAGTTGCTGACCATTTGACAGGCCGGCAAACAATTGCAATTACATTAGAAAAGACAGCAGTAGCAGCAGCAGCCGCATCAGCAGCATCAGCAGTAGAAGCAGTTGTGCACAGCAGCAGTCAGTGGCAGCAGCAACTGTATACAGCAACAGCAATAATAACAATGGCAACAGTTTTAGCTTTAGCCATGTGGCACCCACGTAGCGCGTTGACTTCCGTTGCATGCCAGGCACGTTGCAAATTGTCGCAACGCAGCGCATCAAAAGAAAAAAAAAAATCGAAAAAAAAAGAATAGAAATGAAAGAACTGAAGAAATATAAAACCGGCCGGCAACACACACAAAGACCCCGGCCAAACGAATTGCCAATTTAAATTTGAATAGAAAAATTGCAAGCGCCTCTAACCCATGCACAGAATCCTACATACATATAGCCTTTACATCCTTTCACAATTCACCAATCACTCGCTCGCCCTCAACAATAACAATAGCTACTACTACCCCCCGAACAACTACCTATATTCACAACCTACCAGTTACTCTTACAATGTAGCAAACCTTCTTCTATAAATATGAATAATTTAACCCTAGAAATATTCCTAAACATTTTTATACATTATTTTTAATATTTTCTTTTGTTGCCATAATTTTATTTTCTAAAGAAAATCTACCTTTAAATAATATAGCGTAATTATTAAGAATTATATTTATATATTTATTTATACGATTAAATTTTTTATTTACATTATATTTGTATTAAATAAGTTTTTTTTAATTTTATATATTAATATTATATAAATATTTTGTTACAGATTGGAGGCACCTTTAACCCAATCAACATGAGATTCAGCTCCCAAGTCGACCAAACTCAAAAAAATACCAAAACAAATTTTACTTGCAGTTTTTTTAAAGATATTGTTGCCTTTGACAAGTTCAAGTTCTATGAACTTTGTTTTCTTGTATATATCTAGAAGTAAATTTATAAAAATAATTATTGAATTTAATTCAATTAATGCAATTTCAACTGCAAATTCCTAAAGAAATTGTGCTCAGCTAACAAAAGAGTATTTCAATATTCAGCTTAAAAAACTGGAATTAAAATATTATATTATCTTTATATACAGAACTATATTCTATTTTAAAGGATTATAGGAGCTAAAATCAGATAGGTTTATTTGCTATGCTCTGGTATATCCTTAGAGCTAAGGATTAAACTAAAGAATTTCCAACAGTATTCCCAATGTATTATGATAAAATATTTTTGAGTTAAATTTGATAACAGCAACAAAGTTAAGCAATTTTTTTTTTTAAGGCAACAAACAATAGTTGCCTGTTGCAGTAAGCAGTCAATGCAGGATCTGAAATATTTCAGTATTAAACAGGAGCAAAAATTCTTAAAGAAGCGAAAAATATATTTTTACTTAGGAGTGAGCCTCATTTGAAATATGAAGTGGAGATTTCTTTTTCAAAATAAAAGCATACAATTAAATATGGCTGATGTTAGTACTTAAAGAAAATAAAAATAATCTAATATTAATTTTTTATCAATATTAATTTAAATAAATATAAAATTAATGTTTATAGTATATTAGATATGCAAAATTTGCCTTCACTTAAAATTTAGACTGATATATTTACAGCTTTCATAATTGTATACAATACTTTTATGTTTTCTTAACTTGTGTTCTAAAGCACATTAAGTTATTATCTTAATATTTTGGGGATTCATTCAGTTTAACAAACATTTGGTGCTAAATTCCAGAAGGAAATTTAAGTATTAAAGTGCATTTGATTAATATAAGGGGAATAATGATGACTTTTAGATAGACTTGACATCAGTTGAGATGCAGTTAACAACAGAACTTTCGGGAACAGCAATATCATTGATTATTTATATTTTTTAAAATCATGTGATGTAAATATGCATGTAACATACATATATATACGATATACTCTGAATATAATCGATTGTACGGTCATTGAATATTATAACAGATACGAATAATTGCAGTCTGCATGACAGCAAATTTTGCGCTATTTTCTGTGCAAACAAAGGCAAGAAATTTGTATTGTATATATGTATGTATGTATGTAACCATAAAAAAGGCATAGGGTAATGCACTTATTAAGCAGCATCTGTATGTATGTGTGTATATATATATATTATCAACAACTGCAATGATTCAGACCAAGCAACTTGTCTTTTAACTGCAATCTGTTGACCTTTGTCTATAAGTAATTGCATAATATACAAATATATATTTATATATATTGATGAAATGAAAGGTGACTGATAAAAAATTTTATTTTGCCAGTTCTGAAACGAGTGATGAAAATATATGCATTGTAGGCCTAGGCTTAGCGATAAGAATGAGTATAAATGTGGCACTTGCAGCAGCCAAAAATGCAGTCGCCTTCTGGCTTGTAAGGAAGGAGCTACATACAAGATGCATAAATATTTCATTTTGTTGACCTTTGTTCTGGGTACGGTAGTCGCTCGACGGTTACCGTTTGTTGACCGGCAACGTTACACAAGTATTGGTAAGTTGAATAATTGAAATTTTAAGTTTAGTTTCGAAGCAATTTGTTTCCTTTGAATTTCAAGCCGGCGACCAACGTGTGCAACGCTCTTCTGGAGAAGATTTGCAACGCCAGAAGTTTTTGCTGGACATTGTACAGCGTTTGCAACAGCCATTGCAACAGGCTGATCTTGTTGCTCTGGATCAGGGATTGATTGGTGATGCAGCACTTTACCGTGGTGGCATTGATACAGAGATGCAACGTGTCATCGACTTGGACCGCCAACGTCGCCTGCTAGATGTTGGCCAGAATTTCAATATACAGAATGTGGAGCAAGTGCAACAGCTGCGTGGCATATACCGTCTGCTAGTCCGTGCCATTGACTTTGAGACACTACAGCTCAATGTCGTTTACCTAAGGCGAAACATTAACCCTGCACTGTTCATCAATGCACTTACGCTGGCTATACGTGATCGCGAGGATACCCAATCCTTGATCATGCCTGCCATGCAGGAGCTATTGCCGGAACTGTACCTTGATCAAGAGATCATTGAGCGTGCCCAACGTATACAAGTGGAATATGAAAATAGAAGTCGTTCCTCCTTTAAGGATATGTTGTCCGCACAACGTGCTCAAAACGTTAGTCCTGTAATCGGATTGATGATGCCCTGGCGGGATCTGCACCTTCAAATGGCACTGAAGAGGCAGCAAGAGCAAAAAAGCCGTTTGGTGGTACCCGTTCAAAATGTAGAACAGGACATCTCGCGGCTAACCGAGGATGTGGGCATGCAAAATTTTGTTCAGAATCTTCTCCGAGAACTAGCTCTTCTAGAGGATAGCAGGAATAATCGTCAAAGTGAACAAACTGAAAATTATTATGGCCAAAACATAGAGCAGGATGTGAATGAGCGTCGACAAGGCTATGAAAAAACCGATCGATTTGAGCGTCGACGCCTACAGAATGAGGACGATAGCTTCTACGGCAATGGGCGTGAACGTTTCTTCGATGCCCTGCAACAGGAAGAATATGAAAACATGGATTCCTCATACAGAGGGCGGGTACCTTTGCAGCGCAACTATGGGCAAACTATTGGACAATTCTTTGGGTCCTATGACAATCGTCGTACCAATGATGATAGGAAACAATTGCCTACTACGGACAGTCGCAGCGATCGCTTGTTGTATGTCGGTCGTCGTCGCCAGAGCCCCGCATCAGGCCGCATCGAACCAGAGGAAGAGCAGCCGCAGAGACGATATGTAGATATGGGACGTGAGCAGCCCTTCAGTGAGGGTCGTCAAGATCAGAGGAACTACCGTGGATATTCAAATCAAGATTTTGGACAATATAATGATTATTCGCAAGACTACAATTCCCGTAGTGTATCTCGTGATGATCTAAATAGACGTCGCTTGGAACAACCTATCGATAGAGCAAATTCTCAATTCTACAACCAAGTGAGATACGATGATGATGATGAGGATGTCCAACAGTATATTCGCAGAGATAATCGACAGGGACAACAAAATAATGAAGAAAACAACCAGTTTTCCCGCAGCAACCTCCAAAGAAGTGAACAAACTCAACAACAACGTTTCCTGGGAATAGTAAGTGGAGATCGTTCAAGCGAAAAACGTCGCGCAGATCAGTTTCAACGTGAAAAGTTCCAGGTTAGAAACGGCGTTCGATATAGTTACGAGGAGGACGATGTCAATCGTTCAACTGATCGTCTACAATCGGTACGCCGTGATGATGAACGCCTAGCTTACATAAACAGACGTCGCGTCAATCAGCCAACCGAAGACATATCTTACCGTCGTGTTAACCCAATTGGTGAGGGCCGTCGAGTGGCTGATATTGACCCTGTTAAGGAAGAGGATATTTTACAATTCATACGCCGGGATAATCGTCTGGGTCAATTAGGCGATGATGAAATTCTAGAGATGCTTCGCCGTAATCGCCAATATAGAGAGCAAGTCCAACAGGAGAGCTTCAGTCAAAGCGAGCAGGAAAAGCGTCAGCGCTCCGCAGATAATCAGGAATATAAAGGAATTTCTAGAAATTTTGCACAACGCAACAAGAACGAGGATGTCAACAAATTAGCAGACCGCCTTCAATCAGTTCCTCGTGATGATGAACGCCTTCTCTACATCAATAGACGTCGTCTCAACCAGCCAACCGAAGACATATCTTACCGTCGTGTTAATATAATTGGCGAGGGTCGTCGAGTGGCTGATGTTGACCCTGTGAAGGAAGAGGATATTTTACAATTCATACGCCGCGATAGTCGTCTGGGTCAATTAAGCTATGATGAAATTCTAGAGATGCTTCGCCGTAGTCGCCAAAATAGAGAGCAGGTCCAACAGGAACGTTTCAGTAAAAGCGAGCAAGAGAATCGTCAGCGCTCCGCAGGTGAACAGCAATATGAAGGAATTTCAAGAATTTTTGCACAACGCAACAATAACGACGATGTCAATCGCTCAGCTGACCGCCTTCAATCAGTTTCCTCTGATGATGAACGCCTTCTCTACATCAACAGGCGTCGTCTCAATCAGCCAACCGATGACGTATATTTCCGTCGAATTAACCCTATTGATGAGGGACGTCGCGTGGGTGATGTTGATCCCATGAAAGAAGAGGACATTCTACAGTTTATACGCCGCGACAATCGTCTGGGCCAATTCAGTGATGACGAAATAATTGAGATGATTCGCAGAAACCGTCAGCAAAGAGAGCGCAAACAGTCGGAAAATGAAGACCGGGAAGATACTAAACAGGGACGTCGCAGCAGACGCAGCTTGGGCAACCGAGTTGCAGAGCAGAATTATCGCCGTAGTGAAGTCTTGCTCCACAGTTTACGCCAGCTTTTAGCCCGCTTGAACCAGGAACGTTACTCAGCACGCCTTTCCAATGATGAAACACAGTTTAGTGAAAGCTCACAGCAGTACTTACCTATAGAGAATCAAGCTCAGCGCTATGCACTGCGCTTGAACGAGATGCGCCAGGACTCCCGTCGGAATCAAGCATTACTTCAGCGGATCAACACCATCGAGCAGCGTTTGCAGAGAGCTATTGATCAGGCTAGTCGTGACATAAACCGTTATTCTGGACCCGAGCAATTTGATGAGCAACTGCGCTTTGAACGTGCAATTGGGGATATCGTAGTTGGTCGCCTGGGTGATGCTGGTATACTGAACATCCTGCGTGAGCTCTTAAATGACGACTCAGCACAGACAGGCCGCTTCCGCCCCGACTATAGCTTAAGTAATCCGGCTTTGCGTTATATCTTGCGACGAGTTGTAAGCATTGTGGATGATCTACGGGATCGTCAACTGGGCGAATATGTACGAGAGCAGCTTAATTTGCAGGAGGTCAATATTAATGATGTTCGCGTGAGTAAATTACGCACACGCTTCGAGGATAGTGACCTGGATATGAGCAGTCAGCTGGCGGTATCTGAACCGAGGCATTATCTTGTGCGTCAGCAACGCCTTAACAACTTACCATTTACTATTGACATGGACATAAGCTCAAAGAGTGTTCAAAACGTTATCATACGCATCTTTCTGGGACCTCGCCAGGACGCTGCCGATCGTGAGCTGAATTTGGAACAAAGTCGCAGGGACTTTGTGCTACTCGACGCATTTAATACCCAACTACAGGTGGGACGCAATCGCATACAACATCGATCCACAAATATTACCTGGACTACACGTGATGTCACACCATACAGCGAAATTTATCGTCGTGTGTTGTCAGCACTTCGTGGTGAGCAGGAAAAGGATACACTAGATGGTCTAGTTGGTGAAAATGGACGCTTTCCACAGCGCTTACTACTGCCACGTGGACGTCCTGAAGGTCTAAAAATGCAGCTCCTTGTGATTGTGTCACCCGTACAACGCCAACAAGAGGAACAACAAACACGCTTGGATCGCATTGCTGGTGTTTTCGGTGTCAGTTTGGCTTCCCTAGATGACAATCGTCCACTTGGCTATCCACTTGACCGACGCATTTCCAATGAACAGCAGCTGCTGCAGCTCCCCAATGTACAACTTCAAGAGGTGCTCATAGTACAGGAGAACTAAGGAGTGTAAAGAGAGAGAGAGAGAGAGAGAGTATTGCAACCCAACCGACCAACTGACCAATCAATAACATCTGAGAATTCCCGATACACGATTTAACCTTAACAAATTGTAATATTATTAATATAGTTTTTTATTTCCCAAATAAAACCGTGCAAGTAATGCATAAGTGCATTAAAATGATAAGCTTTTCATTTGTATTATTAAAACTTTAAATTCTAATTGGATTCTTGAACTATAATCAAACTTAATTAAATTTTGGGCTTAAGAAATAAAAATAAAAATAACGCTATGCTCTGACTACTGCTCCCAAAATTTTTAATTTTTTTTTTTGTGTTTTTAAAATATCATTCGATAATTTAAGCTGCATTATGCAACTAAAGAACTTAGCTTTCAATATAAGTTTGTTTTTTTTTTACGCAGTTAAAAGAACACTAGATATTATACATGTATATAGATATAAATATATATATATATAAGCATACATCAACACACATTTAGACAAACGCACACCTGACTGGCTTTTCTAATTTCGAAAAACAATTTTAATGCAAATTGCATGATAGTCTAGCAGATAGCAAAGAACGAAGATATTAAAAGGATGTACCACCATCAACAATAAGCTACCCACAAAAACACTTTCATATTATGTTCAGGGGCAGACAATGCAGCGACAAAATAGCTGGCAGGCAGCTTTTCCTGACACTATAATAGACTTTTCTTATTCTAGCCACACAACTCAATTTGCAGCAACCCGCACTACAACCCAATAGCCACCCTCTCGATAGCTGCATGTATATACATATACACATACATACACATACATATATACAATCTGAGCTGGCGCAGACGCCCAACGAAGCGTCAATTGCCAAATTAATTGGCCGTAAAAAATTGAAAATGAAAATATAATCACACTTTCCGTTGTGTTGCCTGACTCTCTGAGGCACTGCGGCTATGAGGCTGATTGTCACTGGTTCAACAGAAAATGGTTTCAGCTCTTTTAACCCTCCATACTAGAATGCGTTTTCTCATCCTGACAGACATCAAGTGTTGGCCAACCAAAGAACAGCAGACATTTTGCTGCAGGCAAACAAAAATGTTGCATTTTTACCAGGTTAACTTATACTACAATTTTTAACTACCAATACCCTGTACAGCCCAACTAAAAGTTGGTCAACAAGTAAATTCATTAAGAGAAATATATATCTACAGATTAAAACTAACATAAGTTGAACTTTGAGTAATTTTTTATAATGTTTGTTAGAAAAAAGTTTAATTTGCATTTATTTCTATTTATAGGGTATCATTTGGTCGAGTTAGTAATGTTTTCATTTGTTGTTTTCTTGTTTTATTTTGCTTGCAAAGAATGTGGCACATCGCATAATGGAAAAATGTTGACATCGGACCTGACCCAAACTCTTGCAAATTCCGCCTCAATGCACTTTCATTATCATCGAGTGTTCGTTGGCATCAAGTATAACAATTATTATTTTTTTTCTTGTTTTTTTTTTGTATTTTTATTATTTTATTATTATTATTTGCTTTCGACAGTCTGATGAGCTGATTAAAGGGCAAAGACTCGCGCATTACATGGCCTATTAGCTGGTGCTTAATGCAAAAATAATTATGTCTCGTTAATCAGTGCTGCAAAACTTTGAGACTTTCACTAAAGTCTATATAACCCTTTTTACCCCCATTTGCAATAAGAAGAAAAGTAGCATCAGCACCAACACAGCAACAGTAACGGCAACAGCATCAGCATCACCACCAAAAAGTTTCTTCGAGTGGCAATTGAAGGTAGCAAAATGCATAACCAAAAACTTTTGTGATTAGCAGATAGCAAGGAGCAAACAGGAGCAGCAGCTGATGCGGAAAATGTTCGCATAATTTATGTTGTGCGGCTTGCACTCAGCTAACAGTTAACTCAGCTAGCGGAAATGCCGTCGCGTACAGTTTGTGGCGCCTCAGTTTGCTGCATACCCACTACACTAATATAATGCTAACTCCCATGCAATTCCATAGCATACATTTCAGGGCGCTCAACGAAAACTTTTCTGCGCACGCAAATTAGCGGCCACATTTGTTTCGCTTCGCTGTTGCCTCTTCCTATTTCTAAGTTTCTACTTGCTACTTGCCACTTGCCAGTTACCACTTACCCATTTCATACCGCTTAAGCGTCCGATGCCGCAAAAGTTTTTCAGTTATGAATATAAAGTTTATTTATTAAGCAAACAAGTTGGCGTTCTTATCTGTGTCGAGTGTGTTTCTTCTCTATTTTCTTCTGTGTTTTCTTTTTTTTTTTTCTTTTCTCTTTTCACTATTTTTTTTCGCTTTCAGATTTAGTTTGCAAACAATTTCGCAGTTCACTTAGTAGCACTGCTTTGAAAGCGAACTCTAGAAGGAAGTGATAATATTTCTATGAATGGCACTCAAAATTAATTGGCCCAAGTCACTAATGTTTCTCTACAAAGTTTACAATTAGCAAAACAATAAGTACTTATTAGATAAAATAAAAATAAATAAACAAAAAAAAAATGATGTCTTTATAAAACACTTCTGAACATGGTCAAGTCTAAATAAATCCTAGTTTTATGTTTACTAAATGCCATAAATATACTCATATCAGACATGAATATAATGCTGCAAGCAAAAGAAATCAATGGCCAAATATTAGTTTCTACCTTTTGTGTAGACGTGTGGAAAATATTGACAATCGAAATGCTAAAAGGAACTGTAGAAGGCGTGAGTTGCCTTCAAATCAATACAATACTGGTAACACAACAAACAACAACACCAACAACAACAACACCAACAACAAAACTCTAAGTAAATAAATAAAAAACGAACCCTTGCCGCCCGCATAACCCCAATGAAAATATACAATAAGAATTTTTGCATGCTCTGTGCCAGTTGTTATATGAAGAGATTTTATGGTTTGGGGCATAACGTTTGGGGTTGGGGTTGGGGTTCAAGATGGTGTTTAGGGTTGAGGTTGGGTCTGTGTTTGGAGGCTATCAAGTTGAGCAGAAAACTTCTTGCTATTTACACGCACACATGTACGATTCTATACTCATATATACTCAATGCCTTGTACAATATACAAAAATCTAACAAACGGAAATGTGATATACGCGACACAGTCAAAAAATACAAAGGCTAATGGAAAGAGAAGGACTACGAATGTAACCAATTGCTTACAAGCCATTCAAAAATATTCTTCTACGTATGTGTGTGTGTGTGTTTAGGTATAGGTGATAATGCTACATGGCAATCGGCATTGTCGTCTATTCAATTTGTTGAGAATTAAAAAAGAAATGTTACAAATGTTATAGTGTTTGAAAGAAGATTGATCGACTAATAGATATCCTCCAATTACATGAGCAAAACTTTTGATTCAAATGTATTATAGTTTTTATATAGAGTATTCACCTCTATAACAGTTGCAATTGATCGTTGAATAGCCACCAATTGTTTGTCATTTGGCTATAAAATTGCTTGCGTTGGTTTTCATACTTTCACAGCTAGAGTTGTTTATATCAACTTGATATAAATTGAAAACTGAATGATCCATTTTCGATATTTAATCCTAGCTTAACAAATGAGTATGTATAGCTTAAGGAAAACATTAATCTGTCATACAATTTGGGGTACACTTGTTCACATTCAAAGTTACTTCTAACTGCTGTCAGTTTAAGCCTTTCTGAAAGGACTTTTTAGTATTGAATATATAGTTTCATTAGATATTTTTTTAGATGTAGTAGCCTTATATACTTACCCATTTTATATATAATTCTGTCAACATTATATGGGTGAATACGAGGTATGAAAATCAAAGTCGAAGAAAACACATTCAAATTCATGGGGCGCATTGTGAAAAGGCTTTTCTGCTATTGTACAGATGGAACCACAATCAGTACCCACCTAAGCCCATTCCAAGCATGCAGATGACACGCTTTGGCGCATCGATAGATAAGAAAATAGAAAAAAAAAAAATGTATAAGGAAGAAAAAAAAACAGAATGAGGAACCTCTTGAGGCTTTAGTGTGAAGTGGGATTAAATGCGACGCAACCCACTATGTGTGTGCCTGTGTGTGTGTGTTGATGTGTGTGTGTAAAAGGAATTACGGAAATGTGCACAGGAAGGGATGGTTAGAATGATGTAGGTAAAGCAGGTAAACGTACTGCTTGGATATGCTGTATACGTTGTATATTAGGATACAAGGATATCACTAAACTAATAGTTAACAAATATTTTCAATTACTGTTGCTGTCACAGCAAAATCAATCAATTTGCAGCAAACCACAGACACGGAACCCAACGCAAATGCATTTAATTTTCGAAAATATATTTTGTTGCTGTTGTTGTTAATGTTGCTGTTGTTGTTGCTGTTGTTAGTGTTGTTGCTGTTGTTGTTGCTGTTGTTAGTGTTGTTGTTGTTATTGTGTGTAGAAGCTTTGGCTGATAGAAAATTTGTAACGCAAATTGAT
Source organism: Zygothrica quintamaculata (assembly GCA_037044455.1). Taxonomy (NCBI): domain Eukaryota; kingdom Metazoa; phylum Arthropoda; class Insecta; order Diptera; family Drosophilidae; genus Zygothrica; species Zygothrica quintamaculata. The sequence continues at coordinate 66,052 of JBAMBS010001674.1, read as the reverse complement.
TTTGTGGCCACAGAGATTACAGTAAATGCATTTTGCATTTTGTATTTTGCATTTTGCATTTAACGAGTATTTTATTTAATTTCTGTCCTCTTTTATTATAACTATTATTATTATTATTCTTATTATTATTATTATTTTTCCTCATTATATGGAAAATTGTGCTACATTTTGTTTACTAATGAGGCGGTAAATGATTCAAATTATTTTTGCTGCACTTGCTGAATGCTTTGTAATTAGAATTCGTGTGGAGTTGTTTCATATGGGGGTTGTCACATCATCCCATTCTCAGTGTCCCTTTCTCATTCTCACACTCTTATCCTACTATCACAAACAAAAAGAATACAAAAATTGAGAGCCTTTAGAATACATTCATAGAACTGTACGTTTTCTCAAAGCATTCGTCGCGGCTTATTTGCTATTCACACCACAAACAAAGTAAACAAAGCGCACAGTTTCAGTCGCAAAAGACAACCCTCCCGGCATGTCCTCAAGTGGCAAGTGGCAAGTGGCAAGTGGCGAGTGGCGAGTGCGAAAAGCAATAAAACGTTAAGCACACACCAATACATGCATACGCACATACACCCACAAACACACGCACACATTCACTTACATACAAAATCGACAATGCCTCAGCAAATTTGTTGCAAATCAAAATAAATTCATGCCAGAGAGAAGAAAAAAAAAAGAATCATAACAAGAACATATCATAAATTTTTTATATCCAAATTTCAATTGCTCTATATAGATGATATATAAATAAAATATATATATAAATACATTTTATTATAACCAAAAGTTGCTTCTTGAATAAAATTCAATAATTCCTCAGAGCTTCTATAGGTAAATTTATTAAAAATATAAATAAATTATATACAATATAAATAAATTAATCAAAAAAAAATTTTTAAGATATTTTATTTTTATTACTATTATAATTTTAAACGAAAGTAAAGATGAAAAAATATTATTTAGAAATTTTATAAATAAAAATTATTTAATAAATAATTTTTAAATTCTCTCTTAGTTGCTGAGAGCTAATTTATATTATTTTATATTTTATTTTAATTTTAATAATTGAGATATACAAAAAAAAAAAAGTATTAATATATTATAATTATTCGAAAAAAATACTTTGCTAAAGATAAAACAAAAACATATAACATAAAATTATTCTTAATATTATAATTTATGAAAAAAAATTTGTAAATGGGAAAGGTAAAAAAATAAATTTAATAATCAATGAATTTTTTTAAGAAAACTTTTTATTAAAATTTTCTTACAGATACTGAAAGTCAATATATTTTTAAAAATATTTTTAATTGTATGCTTAATGAAATATATATTTTAAATAATTTTTATTATTTTATTGTTATTATTCTTAAATAAGTAATTAATTATAATAATAGAATAATTAATAATTCTAAAAATAATATAAAATATTTTTTGTACATTTTCTGTTATTTTATTTATTATTTTATTTAACAATGTGTTTTCTTTTATAATTTTAATTTCCAGTTACTCTTTGATATGTCACAAATAATGTCTGTGCAGCAAAATATCTTCTAAGCTTTGTAGAGTATAACGAGGTATAAGAAAAAAAAAAATTGAAATAAAAAACGAAGGATTTGCTGTCCACTGACAACAACAATACCTTAGTCGTAAAAACCACTTTCTCTGAAGCCCCTTGCCAACAACAAAAGCATGTTAATACTATCAGGAATTGTCGTTGTCGCATTCATCGCTCTGTATGAGTACCCGTCCATGGCATTCCATAACAATTTATGCAATCAGTTGGACAATGCTTACACTAAAGGAAGCTGTTGGATTTGCAGTCACCCTAAATACCCGTACGGTATACCCTTTCCTCAATTGTACAGTACCCAACCCTCAGGTCAATGCTTAATCCTTTTGAATATTTTTGACACGTGCGCTGCAATTATTTTATTACCCCGCGAATGCAGGAACAGCAGCAACAACAATAACAACAACAGCAACAGCAACAGTAACAGCAGCAGCAGCAGCAACATGCAGAAAGAAAAAAGTAAATAGAAAAGAAAAAAATTAATAAAAAAAAAGAAGAAAGCAAGCAAAGAGGGAACAACAACAACGCCCGCAATATGCAATAGCAGCCACGCCCACTCAATAGACATAGCAGCATAAGGGCGTACACAAAATATACATACATTTTTTATTCCTCTCTGTATTATTTTGGGAGCACTCGCATTGGCATTGACAACAATGGGCCGGCAATTGATGCAATTCATTGAAATTGTTGTTGACTGTTTAGACTAAAATTGCATTAGTCTCTGATGTTTTTGTTGTTCTATTTGATGGTGTTGCTGTTATTGTTGTTGCTGTTATTGCTACTGTTGACTGGACCAAACACAAACAATTGGCTATAATTTTCGCGGTTGCATTGAAATTCAAGCGGCGCAAATTGTGAACAAAATTTTTAAATGCGAACAGCTCCCGTTTAGAGTCTATACCCCAACTCTTAGTTCACAATTATGGTCGCTTTGCATTATCATACACACACACACACATACACATAGGGAGAAAAGAGGGAGAGAGAAAGAGAGAGTGAAGCACACACTCAATGTAGGTACATATATTTTAATAATGATGCCATTTGTTTGGCCATAGAATTGTGTTGGCAATAAAATTTGGCTTTGCCACATAATTCAAACGGTTAATCGCGTTTAATGGGCGGCATTTATCAATATTTGTAAAAGGAGAAAAATGAAGAAGAAGAAGACGCAAAAAAAAAGCAACAAAATGAAAATGAAAATGAAAATAGCATGCAAATGCGACAAAAAAATATATATTAGTATGAGAGAAACCACCATTCAGGTTCCCTATCCAGTAGCCGCTACCGAAACTCTCTACTCTCTACTCTCCCCATCAACCCCACCCCTCCAACACATTGTATAGTAAAAAGCCGCCCCCAAACATCCAAAACGTTTCCTTGCCACCCAATGACAATGTGTTGACAATGCGAAAACAAAAATGGCGTCTAACATGGCGACAAAATTTTGTGGGGGCGGAAATAAAAGCGCAGCGGTCAGCGTTGCATTGGAGCATTCAGCATTCAGACACAGTACCAACCCCATGCCCATACCCATACCCATATCTTAACACCTCTACTATTCACCCCTGCACCCCCACTAACCCGACGCATCGCCCTTAGTTATGAAGTTTGTCAGCAGTTCCCCATCACGCTTTTAATGCGCACCATTGTGTCAAGATAAAGCAACGGAAATTAGCACGATAGCAGGAAGTTGGCAGCGTCGTTGGCGTTGTTCTTGACGACGAAGACGATGACGAGAATGATAAAAAGAAAAGTAAGAAAAAAGAAAGAGAAAAACAAAATAAAGAAACCAGTATCACAACTCTAGTCAATAGTTTGCGGCTAGAAGATACCTCGTACAGCATAACTAATATTTGTTAGGACTTATCTTAAGACCTTGTTAATATCTAAATGTTTTTGCAGCTAACTCATATTTTTTTTCCAATATCTTTTAGCTGTCTATAAAGAAGCAACTCGATTATTATTATTATACATATCTATATACATATATCAATATATATAGAAATGGTATGTGACTAAAGATGTTTGCCTAGAGGTTTCTTTTTTTTTAAGCGATTTTATGTGCACACTGTACAGCGTATTTAAAGAGCAAAAGCCAAAAGGAAGAGACAAGAGCGCAATGGCAGGAGCGAGTTGAGCGACAGGACAAGCCAAAAAGGACAAACAGAACGACAGCCGGGGCCAGCCACAAATAATAAATGAAAACGGAAATGAAATACAATACCCAGGAATGCCAACAGAAAGAGAAAAAGAGAGATTCTGAATAGGAATGATGATGATGCTGGGTCCAATGCCAATGGCCACTTTACAGCTTTGCCTTCCCTTATTACCCACTTGAATGACTGCACTATGGAACCTTAGTAGGTGTTGCTTATTATTTAACATTTTACAGCCACTTTCCATGACACAGACTACACAATGGACTAATCAAAAGAACATTCATTTTTTTACACACTTATACATATACATATATATATATATATATATATATAAATATATATATATATATATATAAATTACAAAATTATGCAATAGTTTAAATTATGTTTTATAAAAACAAGAAAGTTTACAATTCCCTTAGGAAAAAAAAAAATTAAAAACCTAAAGAATTTTTTATAATAAAACAAATAAAAATTACTTTAAAAAATACATAAAAAAAATTAAATAAATATTTATAAATTCATAAATATTTACAGCTATTTTTTGAAACTCTCCTTAACATTATTATTTTATATATATATTATATATAATATTTTCAATACTATTTTTATACCATTGTCTTCTATTGACAGTTATCAAACTAAATGTTAGAATTTTACGCTTTTAATGTGCCTCATGTTTTTCTTTTTAAATACTCAAAGGAGAATATGCTGAATCACTCCCAAATTTCGAGCCAGAAATCCCAAACCAAAGGAAGAAGTAAAAAAGAAAGAGAAAAGCATTTATTTTTTTTTGCTTTTAAAAGCAACAATCAAAAGTTAATAAGCCATGAAATGTGCAACAACTTTTCACATTTTTATTAATTTGAAAGCCGTAGCAGGACTAGAGGCATTAGGTGTATTTATGAATATACAAGGACTCGCATTTTCATTAGGTCGCCAAAAGAAACGTAATCTCAAAATGAAACTGCTTTTCATATTCTTTTCATAAACCGCACACAAATTAGACGCATACAAAAAAATACAAAAATAAATAAATAAATGAAACCAAAAAAAAAAAAAAAACAGAAGAGAACAGAACAAAAATGAACGCTGATTGTCGTCTATTCTTGCCAAGTTTTTGGACCGGTACCATATTTTGTGTTAGGGAGGGGCGTGACATGAGCATTGTGGCATGAGGGGCACACAAAGTCAATTAGGCAAAGCGACGGCGGCAAACAAAACTGAAAACAATTCGCATTTAAATTTGCGTATTCTTAGAATATTTTGCGCGAAAATTTTTGGGGTACACTAAATGTGGCATGAGGTGGGTGTATATTAGGTCCTTATGTTTTGGGGTATAGAGGAACTTGCCGTAAAATACGTGCATATTATTGCGCTTATCTGGCAACAAACATGCCCGGGCCAAATGCCCATTCCAGTAGCACAGTAACACACAGGCACAGGACCAAATATACATACTCATACCGTAACATTCAGCCCAGGATACGATGAGGCCTTCAAGTTGATTTCGCTCTTCTTTCTGCCAAGAGCTGAGCTTCAATGTTTCAATGGTGTTATAGTTGTTGTTGTTGTTTTTGTATTGTGCATTTGTTTTTATGCGTATGAAACGGCTGACACCCAACCAAAGCTTTTACTACAACCTCTCTTTCTCTTCCTCTCTCTCACTCTGCCCCTCTTTCGCTTTCTAGTGCTGTCGTCTGTCCTAAGCAACACATCCTTCCTTAAACATTTCTTGTCTACCAAATGTTTCTATGGGCTATACGATTGTGTGTGGCCCGGGACTCTTGTGTGTTGCTTTATGTGTGTATATATATATATATATATATATATATATATATATTTGATGAGTATGTATGTGTGTGTATGTTTGCCAGTTTTGTGGGTGTTTGTGTGTGCGGTTTTATGTGTGCATTGTATTGCTAGCATAATAGACACATTTAATTTTACTATTATGCCTTTTTGTTGTCATCGCACTTGCATAAGCATAATAAACCGTTTCGTTTTCAAGTTTTCTTTGGGGACTTCTCCATTTGCCAGTCATTTTATTTGATTTCCACTTTTATACAGAAAAAAGAGGAAAAGAGAAATCTAGTATTCTAAAGAAGTTAGAGATGTGTAAAATGCACAAATAAAATACGAGTATTCAAAATGGTTATTAGACACCTTAATGACTATTTAAATAAGGAATATATATATTTAATAATATCATTTAATTTATAATACTAAACTAAGTCCATAGCTTAATATATTTATTATGTATACAGAATGTAAGGAGATGAATTGTATTAGAAACAGGAATGATAAAAGTGCAAAAGATAATACTTAAGATTCTATAAAAACAAAATTATATAATAAAAGCAACTTAATTAATTAATTAACTGATTGATTTGAATTAATTAATTTTTAAATGTTGCATTTTAGAACCGTCTTACTACATTATAGATTGTTTTATATACCAAAAAGAATTTAGCTTTATATATGAAGTATATTATGTATATGTAAAATAAGTACTGATAACCCACAGCTATTAAATACAATATATATTATATATAATACTTATTTTTCTTTATATTAGTATAATATATATATTTTTTAAATATATAAATTTTAAACTTTTTACACTTATATATCTGAATTTAATTTAAAGAGCAAAGCAAATCCTAATGAATGTTTCTCTTACTTTATACTCTAATATTCAATCATTTATACACAATTTCTATTATTTATTTTTAATTTCGAGTTAAAACACTTTATGAATAAATTAATATTCAAAATTCAACACGAGCTCCTCTCTAAGCACAAATGATGTACATTTCACTTTTGTGTCCTTTAAAAACTATGCAGCAAATGCTGCATATTCAGTAGAAATTAGTTTGATATGTGTTTTCCCTGGGCGTTTACTAAATTAGCAAACATATTACATATATATGTATATACAGATATATATATATATATATATATGAGAGTTTATTTTGAAATAGAAGAAAATTGTGTCTAATGCTCGATTAACACATCGTTCGTTGGGTTGAAAGAACCCTTATTCCATTCAACACAATCCAATCCCACTAACAAACTATTTGTATCCTTTCAGACAGCAGGTGATAATTAGAAGATTTATGAATACAAACATAATAAGTGTAAATTTATTTAATCTGGTTATTATTTAATATACATAATCTAAGTTAGATGATGAAGTTTTTAATAGTCTAATAGAATTATCTTTATAAAATATTTCTGTAGTTGAAAGCAATAAATTATTGATGCAAAAAAAAACTACAAGATTATTATTTTTATTATTATTACTTTTTTTATTTAAAACTAATAACCTAACTATATAAATTAACAAGGCTTCTTTGATTGCTTCAGTTAGAAATATATATATATATTTATATAATTTGATATAACATATAATATAATATATACTATTAAAATATACCTAAAATTAAAATGCTTGTACAAAAATAAACGGACAGTTCGATGGATCCAAATGGGATGAATTCCAATTATCGGATAATTTTACAAATGGTATCAATATTATTATTTATCTTAAGATATCGATTAGTATCCGTGTTATATGTTTTATCGACTTCTACAGAGTCTAAGTTTATGCCATTGTTGTTAAGGTTATTGTCTGAATTTTCTATTAGATTTTTTTTGTAACTTTCAAATCTATATATTAGAACTAGAAATAAACAACAATTTTATTTTAAATAAAGTTATCCCAAAAGTTTTTTTGGTAAGTAAAATATCAGTCAGTATCCAATTGATGGTATCATATGTGTTAAAATAATTTCAAGCCTAGGATGCACAAAATCAGGATGTGATATCTAGACAACATAACTGCCTTTCCATGAAAAGAAGTACTGATTGTTGATGAAAAGTCATTTAAGTTGACTTTATATATATGTGAGTGTTAATACCTTTATTTTAAATGAAAAGTAAGACAAAAGGTTTTATATTCCAAAATATATTTTTGATATTTTTGAATTGTATTAATTAAATTTATATCGCTCAGATTGTGGGCATTGCTAAATGTTGAATAAGAATATCCAGTTGGGCACTGGCAAGCAGGGGAGCAGTCGAATCAATATAGTTTCCAACCCATTCACATTCATGGGTCACATCAATGCCATTCCAAGGCAGAATATGTACCAGCAGCTGGAGGTTTAAGCCCTCTATAGTGCCACGCGGTAATAGTAGATTCTGTGGAAAATAACAATCATTGGTTCCCCCTAACGGATCACTGGCCTCATAGAGTTCTCTTAAAGTGTGCAGATTGGTAGCCGTTTGAAATTGGCGGGTTAAATGATTTCTACCAGTTTCCAATTGGATAACAAAACTATCGATTAACAGTCTAGGATATGCACTGCCAGATGGTAGCAAATAACTACGAAACTGTACTTTAATGGTAGATCGGGCAGAAACCTCATAGCTAATGTTAAAGGGCTTATGATTTAAACGGAAGTGGCGTGCTACGAGAGGACGTCGTAAGAATTGCATATTATTACGTTGTGCTTGCAGCAACTGATGATCTATTAGATTGATCAGATCTGTGTCCACCAACTCATCATAAGTTTCCAAAATATTCACGTACACTTGCTTTATATATACTCTATGTTTAGTGTACAAGGGCGGTGGCAACTCAGCTTCATAAAGAGCAATTAGTTTGTTCAGTTGATAAAGCAATAGACGATAAATGGGATCCCTTAAGTTGGATGTGGCTAAGCCCAGCAGATTGGGTTCCACAAGGTTACCATTAATGGCTAGACTAAGCCTTCTACAGATTGGCCAGTACTGTGCTGCAATAACCTTAGCTACTACATTCATATGCTGTGATTCATCAGCTCCTTCCAACTGTTTATCAATCTCATTTCGTAGTTTATCTATTATGTCGCTTATTAAATCCCGCACAGCTTGTACATTAAGGGATGTAGCTTTATAGGGTACACCACCTGTGGTCAGTAATTCGTTGTTTAAGAGATTCGTTGATCTTTTCCCTGTAGCTAACTGTTCCAGGTGCAACAGTGCTACAAATTGCTTTACGTTTTGTATGTATAATTGAGCATTTTCGAGTTTAGCTGTTGTCCTACTTTGTTGTAGTTGTTGCCGATATATAAACTCATCATGGTCATTACGTAGAGGCATCAGACGATCGCCGTCTATTATAAGAGGTAGTTGATCTTCCTCAGTTACAGCTGCAAGCATTAGATGACTTATAAGATTGCTCCAATAACTATTTAGCTCTACATCCAAACTGAGCTCTGTCCAACTCTTCTGTGGTTTTACTTTTATAACCAAAGGATCAACAGGTGGAGGCTGCGCCTCCCAGGGCTGCATTGGCACTGCTGGATGCAAAATTCTACCAACCGTCTCTTTCCAGCTGCGCTTCCTACTAACAGTTGGCACTAGAGCTAACTGCTGCCAATTGATTCGCTGTGCTGCTAATATAACCTCTCGACCAAAATACAACTGTGGTAACACCTCATGCATAGCAGGCAGCAATAGATCCTTCGTATCTGCCCGCTCTACAATTGCCAATTTCAATGCAGTTACATAGAGCACAGGATTAAATCGGCTACGTGCATAGCAGGCATTACGCTGAAAGGTTTTCCAATCTTTAGCTAACGCTAGAAATCTATAGACGCCCAGCAATTGCTGTGGCAGCTCCTCATCCAGCTGACTATAAGTGCTGTAGAAATGCAAGATGCGACCCTGATGCACACGCTCCATGAAATCCACTAATAGCCGCCAACTACCCTATAAGACACATGAACGCTATAGCATTGATATGCCACTATACTATATAGTTCCTTGACCTACCTCCTCATAGTCATTTGGATTCTCATTCAGCTGATGTCCCATATCAATAAGCTCCTGTTGCAACAATGGCTTATGCACCTGCAACAATAAATCCAGCAAAAAACGCTCACGCACATGCCAAGCCATAGGCGTACCATGCTCCAGACTCTGAGGAGCTGCAGCTAACCACCAACCAGGTCGCAAGTGCCAATCACTGCCAGACACTCCTACAACAGAAGCCAAACTAAACAGCCCCCAAATTGATCTTCCTATGCTCAGCATTCCGTAGGGACTAAAGTCGAACTGAGAGTCTTCCAAAATTCTCAACATTTTCTGCTTCTTCTATAAGAAATAATTCTTGCTTGTAATCGAAATCGCATTACCCTATGCTGATCCCAGAGCTTATCACAAATACCTTAATAATACCATATATATTGCCTAAATGAACTAAGATTACACCTTGGACTACCTCAATTGCAGCAAATCTAAATTCGTTAAGAATGTGTTGACTGACAGTTGGAAGAGAGTAAAACAAAGTTAATGAAGTTTGCTCAAAGTTTAAGGAAATTTTTAGCAATTCTTTTCAAGCACAAATCGAATACGTGAAAATTTAAAAGCTTAAGAACTAAAAGAAAATATATTAGAAAAAAATTGTATTTATTTTATTAACAAAAAAATAATAATAATCAAACAATCCCGAGAACATGTTCAATTACTTGCTAATAAAACATTTCCCATTACACCATATATCAAGTCTATATATTATTTTATATTATTTTTCAATCTCTTATTTTTGTCTTGTTTGTCTTGCTTTTCATTGTTTTTTAATAACTTAATTTAGTTCTTAGAGCTAAGCCAATGTTGCCCGTTTGGCTACAAATTCCCTGGAGCTCTTCTCTTTGTTCGTGAAGCGTGCATAACTGAAATCAAATATATATATTATATATATGAATGATTATCAATTACATAATAAAATCTTTATATATATATATATCAAAATATATTATACATACGTTTTCTTGTATTTGGACACATCGGAGGCGCTCAGAGATGGGCGTGTGGATTGATACGATTCGATGAGATGTTTTTGCTTCACTAAAATTTTCTTTGGCAGTTTCTATGAAGGAAATGGTTGGGAAAATGTGTAAAAAAAATTATTGAATTAAATATATATTTTCACATATAAATATATATATATATTTATATATATCTCGGGGACTTATTTTATTGATGAGTATTTTTAGCCCCTTTGCCTTTTTTGTAAAAAAAGAGCAAAGCGGAGCTATTGGAAATATGCAAAATCCAAAAGTATGTAACACATAGAAATAATCATCGGAGACCCCATAAAGTATATATATTCTGAATCAGGACGACAAGACGAGTTCATCTAGCCCTGTCCGTCTGTCTGTCTATCCGTCCGTCCGTCCGTCCGTCCGTCCGTCCGTCCGTATGAACGCCTGTTTCTCAGAGACTATAAGAGCTAGAGCAACCAAACTTGAAATCTAGATTCGTTATGTTCGTACGCTGTACAAGTTTGTTTTTGATTTTTCAATTTCCTCCCCTGACCCCCGCAATTTGAAAAAAACGATTATTAAGCACAATTTTCAACCGATCAAATTTATTTTTGGTACACATCATAATTAGACCATTCTTGATCGATGTTGTGATTCTCAAAAATCTCGGAAGTTATAGATCAGCAAAAGTGACGTTATGGGCCCCGGGGGGGTATTGTAGTGCGCGCAAAATAAGAGCTAGAGCAACGAAATTTGGAACGTATATTTGTATTGTTTGTACGCTATACGAGTTTGTTTTAGATTTTTCAATTTCCTTCCCTGACCCCCGCAATTTGAAAAAATCGATTTTCAGATAAAATTTTTAACCGATCAAATTTCTTTTACGCACACATATTAAGTAGACCATTCTTCATCTAAGTTGTGAATTTCGTTAAAATTGAACAATAAACACGGAAGTTATACAACATTAAGTACCGCGATATAGAGCGTGGGGGGTTAAAAGGTGCGCGCAATGGCTAAGTACGTGCAGAACTGTGTGTATGTATGAGTATGTCTGTGTATGGCTGTATATGTAGGCAAAGGGGCTCTCGTAGTCGGGTACACTCGACTACAGACTTCTTACTTGTTTTTTTTTTATTGATGCTCAATGCAAGTATCCTGCTAAAGCCATGCCTAGCACTAATTAAACTTATATGTATATTGATATCTATGCGGTAAAGTCTCTAGGAATGTTTCAGTTTCAGAGCCTTCAGCATCATCATCATCTGAGGATGGCGGCGTCTCCAGCATTGGCACAATTAAATCCAAATATGCATCATTTGGATTACTGCTAGCCTGCTGCAGTATACTGTCAAATGTTGTTACCAACTCCGCAAATGTTGGCCTCTCAATTGACTCCCAATTCCAGCATTGTCGCATCACCACATATATATTGTGTGTGCACATTTGGGGTTTGGCCATACGTTCACCGTTAAACAGGTAACTGTATAGCTCCTCGGCAGACATGATATTTGGATAGGGTTGTTCACCATATGTCATTATCTCCCATAAGAGTATGCCATAGCTCCAAACATCACTCTGTGAATCATAAAATTTATCCTTTAGAGACTCAGGTGCCATCCATTTGATGGGTAATCGTCCGTTGGTATTCTTTCGATAATAATCTGTATCCTGTATATCCCTGGCCAATCCAAAATCAGCTATTTTCATAACATAGCCATCGCTGACCAGTACATTACGTGCTGCCAAGTCCCGATGAATGCACTGAAAAATCATTATATTTTTATTAAGGGTAATATATCCTACAGTATTTACTTAAGGCTCTATCACAGTTCTATCAGCTTAAGGGCATAATCCTTAATTCAATATACTGCATATAGCTGAGCGAATGAGCCAAGTTGCTTACCCGTCGTGAGGCAAGGTATTCCATGCCGCGAGCTATTTGAAAGGAGAACATAATAAGCTCTCTTTCTCCTAGTTGCTGTTGTGGCACCATTGTTCTATCATCCAAATAGCCATCACTGTCACTGCGTCGTTGTAGTGCAACCGGACGATTTTGCTTGAGAAAATCCTTTAGATTGCCATGTGGTGCATACTCGACAATGACCCAAAGCGGACCATTCTGGCTGCAGCAACCCAATAGATTGATAATATTTATATGCTTGCCAATCATTTTCATCACCTCCATTTCTCGTACCAGGCTGGCCATGTCGGCATCCGTATGTTCATCCTTAACCATTTTAACGGCAACAATTGTACCCATATCTGTGCAGGATGTGGGTGGCGGTATGCGGGGTATTCCATCTGCCTCGGCCATGACAACACGCCCAAAGGCGCCCTCGCCTAATATAGAGCCCAACGACAGCTGTTGCCTGGGTATTTCCCAATTGGAGTCCAGTGGAAATTCGTACTCATTAAAAGCTTGTGCAGGATCCGTAGTAGCACCTGTCATGGTATTGGAGAATGTTGTACGCTGCTTTTCAATCTTTATAACTGGTATCTGAAGATCACCCGCACAGGCACTACCCTCCAGGCTGGCCGGCTTATAAATAATAACCTTCTTAGTCCACTGATGCACTGTCTCAATGCGATGCTTGAGTAGCTTCTCTCGTCGCAAACGCCGTAATATATAGACAATGAAGGCACTACCAAGCAGGAACAGCAACAATATCATGACAACAGTTACCGTAAACTCAATTGGATGAGAATGCAATAGTTGGCCAAGATGTAAATATGGTAAATGATCGACAACATACAGATAGACACTTTCATTGGTAATACCCAATGAAGTAGATGCTACACAGGTATACCAGCCCTCCATGTCATGGGTAACATTGTTCAATAACATCAGACCCTTCTCATACATTGAGGTGTTTAATGGTACACGTACCACTTCCGACTGCAAGATTAAATGCGAATTTTCATCTGTTTTATTCAAATGCACAACACGCTCCCAGTCGATCTTTGCCTCATTCGCCGATAGAACAGCACACTTAAACACCACATTGGTATTAATCAGTGCCGTCTTATTGTCCATCTTTAAGATATGTGGAGCTGCTCGCATGCGATCGTTAACCTTAACATCAAACTCAAACTGGGTACAACCCAAATAGTTACATACTTTACACATATAGAGAGCCGAATCTGTGCTAATGGCATCCTCCATGATGAGTGACCAACGTTTAAACTTATAGTCACCACTTTTACGTTCCAGTGCACGATATCCAGTGTTAGCCTTATTGAATGTCCATGTGATCTTGGGTTCAGGCTTTGCATATGTTGGACAGGAGAGTGTCAGTGTGCGTCCAGAGACCAGATGCTCTAAACGTTGCCTTTCCTTCTTAAATACAGGCTTATGATCGTTTCTATTTTTGGCTGAATCATTCGTAGAATCATTATCATTATTATTGGTATTCATAGCTGGCATTGCTGTTGTTGTTGTGGTTGTTGTGCTTGTTGTTGTGTTTGATGTTGTTATTCTTCTAGTTGTTGTTGGTGTTGCTGTTGTTGTTTCGATTGTTGTGCTCATACTAGTTGAAACAAAAGTTGTCACCTCTAAATATAAAGCACCCAAAGTACGACCCAACCGATTCTCTGCTGCACATATATACCAGCCAGCATCTAGACGCTGTACATCACCTAGACGCAGCACTTCTGGTTCCATATTATTGGTTGGTAACGTTTGCACCTCATCATCATCAGTTAATATGCCGTCGTGTTGTTGTAAACGTTGCAATAGCGTGTGTATATCCCCGGGTTGATACTGATGCAGCCAGGTCATCATGGACTCCAATTCAGAATGCTCCAACTTACATTCAATGTTGGTATGTTCGCCCATTACAACGCTTACATTGTATGGATAGCCTTGACTAAATACTGGCTTTGTAGGCTGAACCATGATAACTTCCAGTTTAGATTTGTTGCTGTTGCTGCAGCGAAATTTGTTGCATAACTGGCAGCGATAATCCCCACTATCTGTAGGTTGCAACTTCAATACACACAGCGTCCACTTTTCGATCCTATAGTGTTCGCCTGTTATCACCTGTGTGTTATTATGATACCAGGTAATATTGCTGATCATAACACCAGTTGCCGGCGTACAATTCAATAGAAACATTTCACCAGCCTTTTGCTGCTTGAATGCTTCCAGTTGTTGCCCCAAACGTGGCAACTGACTAACATTCGTTGGCATGGGATAAAATTGTGTATCTATGTCATGTACCTTGCCAAAGCTAACCACATCACTGTTGCCATTATTGTTACTGTTATCGCTACTGCCAATTCGCAGCGTTATATTGGCCCAGTTATTACGTTCATATTTGCAGGCATAGTTACCCGATTGATGCGACTGCACGCGTTCTAGCTGCAAGTTGCTGCCATGTTGCATTGCTGCATCACGATAATACCACGTAGCATCATGTTGCCTGCAAATCAATAATATATCAACATCTGAAGGCACGTGAATGTTGCTTAGTTTTGGCTCTTGAATCACGTTGATTTCGCAACGATGCAACTCTAAATGGCAACTGTTGTTGTTGTTGCTGCTGTTGCCGCTGCTGCTGCTGCTTGTGCTGCTGCTTAAGATGACGCTGAAGATGATGATCAGCACTTTTTGCATTGTCAAATTAAGAAAATGTGTAGACGTTGTGATTGTTGTTTACTTTACTGTTGAATGTTTGAATGTTGCTGCCTGCTGCCTGCTGCCTGCTGCTGTTGCCAAATTGTTGCTGCTGCTTTTGCTTTGGCACTTTAAATTGCGATCGACTTCATGTTTTATTTCTTTTTTTGTTTTTTATATTTTTTGTCACTTTTTCTTTTTACATTATATTTATCTGCTTTATTATCGTAGTTTTATTTTTTTTTTTTAAACCATTTAAACAGAGAATTTTCTGTGTATCAATTTTTATCTTTATGCAAAAAAAATATCTAAAAAAAAACCAAAGAAAAAAAATTAAAATAACTATTATGTGCACTGCCTCGTTAATGAGCTAAACTTTGTTCAATGTTGTTGCTGCTGTTGTCGTTGTTGTTGTTGTAGCTGTTGTCAACGGTGTTGTACGACACAAAAATGCACACACACACACACACACACACATATATATATATATATATATATATATCTATCCATGTATAGTCAAGTATCTATAAGTTGTCTATATATGCGAGAATCGGCCACTTGCCAAATGCGTTAAATGTCGTCATTTCCATTGATAATACCACAAAAGCTTCGCACAGTTAGAAATATTTGATGCAATAATAATCAGTGGCAAATTTAAAAAGTCAACACAGTTTCCACGTGGCACAGTGGTAACTTAATAAAACAAATTTCAATTAAATTTGTATTTACATCTAGATTTTAAGTTAACTGTTTTCAATTCGTTATTTTGCCAAACTAAATGTACATCTATATTTTCTTTCTAAAATTATATTAGTATCATTAAAAATGCGCTTGACTTTTTATGACATTATAATATGTATATATATAGGTTGGTAAAGATTTGATTTTATATTTGATAAGCTTTGGCCGGAACTGATAACATGATAATGCACCGGAGGCGAGTAATAAAAACAAATTTATAATTTAACAAGAAAAATGCAGTAGATTATAACAAAAAGTGAACAATATCTGGGGTTTTTCTTTTCTTTTTTTTCAACAACAATTAATCAAACTTATCTCAAGAGCTAAAAAAGAAAAATGTTTAATTTTTAATTGAAAATAAACTTAAGGGATTATTTAAATTAAACACAGCTGACTAAAAGATAACAAAAATAATAGTTGTAAACTATAGATTATATACTGATAAACAAAGCAAAATTCCCAACTTCTAGAAAATTATATGAAGAGTTCGAATAAAGGACATAAAGGAAAATATAGAAGTTAATGGAAAATGAGTTTTATTTACCCAAAAGTAATCTATTCTACAAGTGATCAGTTTATATATAGTATATATAGTATACTTGATCAGTGAAAAATATTAAAATAAATTATGTTTTCTTTTGTATTTTGCTCATAAAATAAAGAAATGCTAATGAGAATCAGCTTAAGGTACAGTGGAAACAGTCTTGAGTCTTGTGTAGAATTATAATTGTTCAGTTAGGCTACATTATTTTTATGACCACTGTGCACAAATGACATTTATATATATATATATGTAAATATATATATATATATAAATATATATTTTTTTATTTTAGTTTTTTTTTTTTAAAGGTAAACTGTCAATCGATTGTTACTGTTGTTGTATTTGTAAATATCGCGACGATTGCTGTTGCTGTTGCTGTTGCTGTTGCTATTGTTGTTTTTGTAGTGTCTCTGCGTAGTTGATGTTTCTGTTGTTGTTGTTGTTGCTCGTTGATCGTTGCTGTTGCCGTTGCTGATATATTGTTTGATATATGCAAACACGTCGCTATTTTTTAATTTATTCAATTTCTTCGATGTGATTTTTTACGTTTATTTTTTTTCATTTATTTTTTTTTTTTTTTTTTTTTTGTTTCTGACGTGTGTTTGAAGTGTTTATTATAATTGTTATTATAATTTTTTTTTTAATTTAAAGCTGTTTTTATTGTTGCTATTTGTTTCTTATGTTTGCAAAGCACAAAAATAATCAACGATCGGAGTGCTATGACCCAAAATGTTTAAGTCTCACAATTCGTATGACAATCAAAAAAAAAAAAGATTGTATTAATTAATAATTAAATGAATTAATACGTTTTCTTTTTTAATTTTATATTAATTGCTTAAAGTCTGTAAGCAAATTTTATTAGAAATTTGCATATTTCCAGATAAAGTGATTCCAACGAATTTATTTATTTCTTTGTTTTAATTTATTTATATTATTTAAAATGTAGTGCATAATTGTTATATATATTTAGATATTATATTTTTTATTAATTCACATTAAATTCACTTCACGTTTAACTATAGTATATTTATTTTTTTATATTATTATATATAATTTTATATATATACTCTGTTCAGTATCATGATTGAACTTTTATTTTAATTTTTATTTACATATTAATTCTGTTGAAATTGAGTTTATTTTTTTAAGCGATCGCTATCACATGTCCATGTCAGAGCAAATGTGAACATAATTCTTTCTTTCTTGCACGTTCTTTGTCTTTAGCTCCAAAAAAAAAAATAATAAAAAAAATACAAAAAAATTCACAAAATATAAAAAAATAAAATAAGAAACATCAACAGCAACAACAACAAAGAAAAGGAAGAAGAAGCAGATTGTCAAAGTGCTTTTATTTGGTTGTCAATCTCTCAGGCCACAAAAATTTTTTTTGCCTGCCCGAAATGAACTTTTGCTGGCGACTTCTGAGCATTTCCGCTTCGTTGCCAAAACTTTAATTTAAACGCCCATTTTTTTTTATATTTTGTTTTTTTTTTTCTTTTAAGGAGATTGAAGGGGTGCGCCTGCTGACAACTTCCGTTGCACTAATCGTACACAGATCCCACACACAGTAATACACAGTAACACACACACACACACATACATAAATAACACTCCTACAAGTTGAAACCAACCGATTTGCTTGAATGTGCGCTCACAACTGAAAGTAACGATCGATTCAATACGACAACAATAACAAATAAAGAAAACAACAACAACAAAAAAACAGAAACTTTTGGATATGGTAACGACGCTGATCGGCAACCACGAGGCGACCAACAACGTTACCAACAACATCGTGAAAACGTATCTATATATGTATATATATATATATATATATATATAGTATATATTTATATACTATTTATACAAGTAGCAAAGAAGATGTAGAAATCACACAACGTTGTTACCTTCACGAAACGATCCTGTCGAGTGTGCCGAAAACTCTACCAACGATTCCTTGTGTACTACCTGTGTGTGCAAAGTGTTTTCTACATCGTGTGTCTACCGCATGTTGCAATTGCTCTCTGTTGTTATTGTTGCTGTTGCTGTTGCTGTATAGTTTGTTTTGTTATTTTTGTTTTTTTTCTTCTTCTTTTATTCTAAGCATGTTTTGTGGCTGAGGATTTTGTCTCAGGTTAAATTCAATTCTTGCATTCTTTATTATTATCGCGGCCCTTGGGCTCTGTTTGTGCACCGGCTAAAAGAAATTTATGCAAGAAAGAAAATGTGTCCATTGTCTTTAAAGTTGTTGTTGTAGTTGTTGTTGTTGTTGTTGTCAATGTTGTTGCTGCAGTACGTGCGCATGCGCGATAATCGCATATCAATAAGGAAATATCCGTTACGTGACTTATATATCTAAAAACCCCTCGTGTCTGCAGGGTTTCTTTTATTTTCAAATTTTTTTTTGTTTTTGCTGTAGTTTTTTGTATAAATTTATTTTTTTTTATTTTTTTTTTTTTTTGGCCCAACACCCGCATAAGGCTACCTAATCCGTATAGAGATGCCACTCACGTAATCATAGATAAGTAGCAGCAGCAGCAGCAGCAGCACAAAAACCCCAAAAATAGTAAATTACAATGCACTTGACGCTGGGAACGGAAGACCCTAACTGCTCTTATGGGTTATGTGTTATGGGTTATGGGATATGGGCCGTATGAATGGGTTGTAACTACGGTTATGGCTATGGTTATGGCTTTAACCAAGAACTTGTCACTGCATTTCTGCATTTCCGGCATCAATTTTATTTATATTAAGTTTATATATATATATGAATATATATATATATATTTTTCCTTATTTTGTACTCACCTCATGTCCGAATTGTGCCAACGCCTCCTTAACAGCTGCCATGTTGGCCGAGGTCAGAATACTTTGTATATCGGCACCAGTATAGTTTTGTGTTCGTCCCGAAAACCAATCAAAATCAACGCATTCATCCAGATTAAGTGTAACGCTTAGCGCCTCAAAGATGCTCACGCGCGCCACTGCATCCGGTAGCGGACATTCGACCAAGCGATCAATGCGTCCGGAACGCAATAGCGCTGGATCTAGTAGTTCGGGTCGTGATGTAGCTGCAATAACTGTTACACCTTGCAGACCCTCAACACCATCTAATTCGGTTAGCAGTTGATTGACCACGCGATCTGTTACACCTGTGGAATCATGGCCACGCTTTGGTGCCAAACTGTCGAATTCATCAAAGAACAGCACACAGGGTTTGGCACTCCGCGCTCGATTGAATAGATTGCGCACATTCTCTTCGCTCTGGCCAATATATTTGGCTAACAATTCTGGACCCTTTACCGAAATGATGCGCAAACTCCAACAACTGGCCAGCTGTGATACCAAAAACGTTTTACCAGTACCCGGTGCACCATACAGCAAGACACCAGCCTGATTACGCAGGGGCGAGGAATTGAAAATCGTTGGATACTGTGAAAACAGTAATGAAGATGATAATTATTATGCTGGAAGAATATAGATATATAAATACTTTACCATTGACGGCCACATTAGCACTTCCTCGAGCACAGTAACCACACTTTCTAGTCCAGGTAGCTCGTCGGCGCGCACCTCATTGCCCAACGGTTCGAAGCCAGTCTTTTGATTGTTTTGAATGCCCTGCAGGCAGTATGAGTTCGTATGCACTAAGGAGTTAATAAGCTCTTCATTGGTAAGCAGCGGATGGGTTTTGTCTGTCATTGGGATAAACAGTTTAAACAGATTGCTTTAAGATGTTGCTAACTATTTGAGACTCACTAATGCGATAGGCATAAAAGATGGCGCGTTCCACAAACTGAACAAGATCACATTTGCGATAACCTTCAGTTAGATTAGAGAATTTAGCCAAATCGAGATCCTTGGATGCAATATGACTGCATAGCTCAGATAGTATAGTTTCACGATCGGCACGCTCTAGACTTGGCAGACGAGCAACAGTTTGAAACAGATGTCGCCCACGTGGAGCACTCAGTCGTTTATTAAGTGTTTGTAGTTCACCAACTGTGGCTATCACTGCGATGGCATTACAGCTGGTATATTGCATAATTAGCTGATGCACAGTGTCTGCCATGCGATTAAAATATTCGCCATCCTGGCTAGATTGTTCGCCGGTAGAATGTGCTAGCACATCCAGATTCTCCAGGACAACAATTGCAGGCGCATGCATGAGGCAGGTGGTAAAAATGTTACGCAAATCTTTTTGTATTGATTCTGTTTTGCGTCCCTTACTGCGAGAACAGTAGAAGATATCGAAGTAACAGTGATCCGGTTCACGTGACAGTTGCTCCAATATACGCTCCACCAACACTGTCTTGCCAGTGCCGGCAGCTCCAGTCAGCAGCACATTACCCTGACGCAGCACCGAATTCTGTGCGTTGAGGCACAAATTAAAACGCAGCTCACTAACTACCTGATCCACAATACGATCGTACTCGGGTAGTCGTATCAGATCCTTAACACTTAGTGGTGATATTGCAGGCGGCTGCTCCTTGATAATTTCATTAACAGGGCGTACTAAATCGGCAGCATAGATTTTTGATTCTTTTAGAAACTGTGCATCCACTACACAATAGCGAAAGTGTTCCGGTAATATGCCTACAGTCACCAATAGATCATCTTCAAGACGTACCACCTCCTCTTGATTGAATAGCATTGGCGTCTTTTGGGTTTTCTCAATCACAAAACGTTTAAATGAGTTCTCCATGATCTTATAATGCGTCTTTTTATGAGCAAATAGCTCAATCTTCTCAACAAAATTTACAACTGTTGTTTTGGGCCGGAGCACAACGCGTTCCAGTTCTTTGATATTAAGAAGCTTCATAAGATTTGCATTCAGCTCAATAGAGGGATGAATTGTGGCTGGATGATCAGCATCATTACCGGCAAACAGACGTACTCGCACATAGTATTCTTTGTCCCCAGCGGTACGCATGCTGTAAAACTGATCCAAGTCCATAAATTCGGGCAAATGCTTTTGAGTAATATATACATCCGATTCCTGGGCGTGTTCCTGCCATAGCCCTCGTATGACACGAAACTCAAATACACGAGAACTTTCCCTTTGCAAATCCTTCTTAAGACGCAGCATATGATCTCGCCGCTTGTTGCGTTGCAAATTTGTCTTCACATTGCTCATCGTTGCAGAGTGGGCCAGGGTTGGCGGAGTTGTAACCTCATCTCGAATCTGGGCACTAGTCTTGCTGCGCGAAAGTTTACTGTTCTCCTCATCATTGTCATTAACACTTCCATTCGTCAGACCCTTGAACAAATTGGGTGCAACCACCAGTTGCGTGTTATGATCAATACGTCCATAGCTTATGTGTGGCTTTAACCGATCTTTTTCCAAAAAAAAAAATAAAATTGATTCCATTAATTAAAGAAGCAATCAGAATATATACTTTTATTTACCCACTGTCAGTGCCACTTGCATTGACTTGTTAATCCAGACTAGTAAAATTTGTGATGAGTTTACTATGCGTGTTTGATCTAGAACGCTGCCAGAGATTTTCTCCGTGCTCAGTTCCTGTTAAATAGATAAAATGCTAATGAAAGCTAAAGTAACTAATTTCTTAATACTTTTTTCAATTATTATTTTTAATATTACTATGCATCTATTAAAGCTATTTAACAATACAACAATTTTCTAATACTGAGGGAGGTATAAAAAAAAACTTTATAATCTAAGTAGCTAAAAAGCTAACAATGATTTATGGACAGATTTAACGATAAAAAGAAAACACAACAAGAAAATAAACTCTTAAAATTATTTCACTATAAACTCTTAAAATTGAAGGGGAAAAAGAATAAACCGTTATACATTTTACTTATAGATTTTCTTGAGGTGCCCAGCAAAATAAAATTTATTAATAAACCCAAAATTCAAAGAATGTATAATTCTTTTATTTTTAAATTAAAACAATGAAATGATTTTTATGTTGAAGAAAAAAAAAAACTATTTTTATAAAAAAAAATTATTGTTTTGTCCCATAATGTCTCATTTGTCTCATATGTTTTAAATAACTCTTCATAAATTATACTTATAAATACGATTCTCTAAGTTTTTTATTATTAAATTAATATAGACTCATTATTATTGAAATAAATTTTAATATTTCCCACTATATTTAACTATTCCGATGATTACTTATCGATACGATTTGTTCAAGAACTTTAAATGCCATTCTTTGTTTGAACGCATATGACCGTTATTCAAAAATTTCGCATCTGTATTAGATGAGTCCCACTGGGGTCAATGGCAATGCCGGCAAAACTAGCAGACGCACATAAATAAACTTTTTAAGCATTTTGTACGCCCGCGCCAAAAGCTAATCCGATATAAAAATTATTTTTAACTGGCCGCAGCGATACTCAGACACGAGCAAAACAAGACATACATAAATACATTGTATATATATATAAAGATATATACAAAACAGAGAGATGTTGGCACTCACAATGATCTCCCAGTCTTTAGCCGAGACGGGAGTGACGTGAACGCTGCGCAAATTCAAAACGTCAGCGATGAGTGCGCACTTGACCAAGTCATTTTCATGCAGACCTATAACAAATCGAAGAAAGTATGAGAAAGTAGAGAGCAAAGTGCATAGCATATAGAAGCTATAGATATTATTGGCATTTATTTGGCCATGCATAAACACTTCCGCTTGTTAAGTAACTTACCAAGCTCCTTGGCTGCCCTGGCATTGATCCCAATTTCAGTGTCTTTTATGCCACCTCCGCCCGCTTGTGGTGCCCATGAAGCATAGTGTATACGACCATTGTATTGCAAGCTAAGGCAGCCAGTATCCTAAGCAATAGCATAGCAATCATAAAATATATACACATAAACACTTATCTAATCTACGCGCCCATTGACTTTTGGACACTTACATAGGTCGAAACGACACCATAATACTGATCTGGCAGCAGCAAAAAATTATTTCTAATGGGCCGATAAACCACTTTAAATGTGCGTTTAAACATTCTCCCTTGCAAATATGCACAATGCTACGCCGTTTTAATACAATTTTATAGTCCGATATTGTATTTAAATCATTATTTTAATTCAATTCCAATAGGAACACAATATACTTCACGACCAGCTGTGCAACTCTCGCGGCTGGACTAATGCACACTAGAGATGAGCCTATAACTATTTACACTTATTATTTTCACCTAGTTGGCAGCATCATATACCAACTGTTGCTCGCACTGCTTTACTGCGTGCGCTATACTCGAATTCACAAATAGTGCGTGAGCTATTAATATGTGCTTGTTTAAAACGAGTTGACAGTACCAAAAATCAGCTGTTTACTTTCAGTTGCTAACTGACGCGCCAAATTGGCAGATAATTTAAAAAGTAAATAAAAACAAAAATAATTTTTTTTCTTTTGGCTAGTTTATTTGGTTAATAATAATTTATTTAAAATAGTGTTTATATATTTATGTGTATGAGTGTGTATTATATAAATATATATTTTTATATAAATATATTTAAAAAGGCGGCATTTTTTATCGATTGGTTTCTTTTTCGTATACCATGCTGGTTTCTTAATAAATTAAATAACACAATATTAAAAACTAACAATGCAGCGTGCGAATTAATTAAACACTTCGCCCTTATTACCGTTTTATTTTCATTTGAATTTTTTTTTATTTTCTTAATTTTTTTTTGGCAAATTAAAAGACATTTTAAGAAAAGATATGCATAAGGACCAAGTCATTCATGTCAATGGCACTACATATATTATAAAATATATTATGTTATATACTCGTAGTATGTGCTTATAGTTCAACTAAATTCGATAAGTATTATAAACTTTTTTTTTTGTAAAATTAAAGACACTAGACGTCAGTTTGAATAAGAAAGTTACAAAGCTTTTTAATTATATATATATATATATATATATAAATATATATATATATATATATTTGTATATGCGTGATTTTCTTGTATAATATAAACTGCTTTAGATCAGTCTTCATCAAGATTTAGTGGCTTGTCAGAAAAAATTGCATATGTATAATATCTATGTCATCATATGCATAATTTCTAAATTTTCATATTTTTTTGTCTTTTAAATCTACATAAAAATTTTATAAAATGGATATCAGTAGTTTCTTTTTTTGTTTGCTTATTAATTCTTTTGTGTATATTTTTAAAAAATTTTATAAAAAGTTTATTTCGTGTACAAAAAATGTTTTTAATGTTGCTTGCAATATTTGGCGCTTGAAATTTATGTTTATTATTGCAGTTTTTCGTTTATCTAAACTGATGTGTAACATATATTTAATGTACAATATATATTTATACATATTAAAAAAAAAAAAAATTTTTTTTTAAATTAAAATAGAAATGTACAATTTAATGCGTTATATAAAATATATATAAAAATACAACTTAACTTAATAATAGTGCATTTATATAATAAAAAAAAAATATTAAAATAATTAAATTAATAATAATAATAAAATTCTTGCCATCTCGGATGCAAATAAAAATTCCAATTTGGTTAAAAACTTATACAAAATAGTTATCGTTTCATATATATTTTATCCATATATTTACAGACTTTTAATTTAGAGTGGAACAAAAATTGATAAATATACAAAGTTTGTATCTAAGTCGACATGTAACCAAATATAAAACTCACTTTTTTTTTTATAAAATTTTGGCTATCGATATTTAATATCTCAACATATTGAGATTCACAGAGAAGGTACTATATACTGGAGTACCAAACAAAATTTGAGATAACATTTTGGAATAACATACAATAAAAACCAAATGAAAATATTCGAATGTAAGCACAAATTAAGGAGACGGGAATGTATGTATAATATATATATATATATATATATATATATATATATATATATATATATATGTATACAAATATACACACATTTATATATATATATAAGTATAGGTATATATATATATATATATATATATATGTATATATGCATATATTTATATACATATACTTATATACTTTAATTTATATAAAAATATACATATATATATATATATATATATTTATATATAGGTATATGTATATAAATATATGCATATATACATATATTTCTATATATATATACTTATACTCATATATAAATTTATATACATATATATGTATATTTGTACATTTGCATATATAGATATATATATAGATATATATATATATATATATATATATATATATATATGTGTGTGTGTGTGCGTGTATATAAGTATGTGTGTTTGTATGTATATGAATGTGTCCAATCAATTTAATCGCTCAATCACATATTGCAGTTTCATGCTTAACGGTATTAACTCTTTTGTTTTACTTCTTTTTTTTTTTTGAATTTTGATTCTTGCCTTTGTGTTTGCTTTTGCATTTGCCCTTGCCGCACATCTACATTTAGCCAAACTAGCTTGATTCAGTCAGCCAGTAAGTTAGCCAGCCTGTCAGTCAGACTTTTCATATTCTCTAGCCGGACAACTGGTTAGCTAAGAGTAGATAACTTAGCTGGCCTAGCAATCCATCTCCTCCAGGGTACGTGATAAACGATTATTGTCAATGCGCCTGCGCTGTGAACGCCTAACAGCATCTGCTCTTCGATACGGCTCACTTTTAAGTCCCAAAAGTATATCCTCCAGCGCACCATTATAGACTTCATCCTGCTGCAATAGTTTCTTTTCACGCACCGAATGCGTTTTGCTCTTCAGCTCATTGATAACGGCATCCTGCAAGGAGAGTGCGCAAGTTGTAGGCAACTGTTCGACAACGTGCAGTTCAATCAAAAGGAGAAAAGTTTTTCAATTAGATATTAGACCAACACCATATAAGCGACCAAGAAGCAACTTAATATTTTGATTAGTAACTTTCCAAATGTATATATATATTTTTTTTAAGGTTAATATATAAATAATAAGGTCTATATACGTGTTAATATATATCAAAATTGTATTAGTAACAGTTAAGTATAAATTTATAAAAATTAATTTCTCTGATGTAAGCACAAATTAGATATAAAAAAAATTAAATAAAATTTAATTTAAAATTTAATTTAACCCAAAAATAAAATAAAAAAAAAAACGTTAGGGACAAATATGTTAAAACCTTAAATTTTTGAAATCTGTTATTTAAAATAAATTTATTTAATTTCTTTTCTATATATATATACCAAATTGTTTTACTTCGCATTCCTATTTAGGTTTTGTGTATTCACAGAAACTACACTTAATGGTTTGTAATATGAGTGTGTGTGCGTGTGTGGGTGCAATATGGATTTGGATTAGCTGAGAGCGACATGTCAGGCGTTATGCATTTTGAGTATTAGCATGAGAGAGAGTAGACCATTTCTTTTGTTAGAGACAAGTTACATAGAAGCCATGCGACTTACACTATATGGGATATATAGAAACATAAAAAACGTCCTTCACATGCCGCCCCAAAGTACTCGACTAGATGCTAGTTGAGGATATTGGTTGTGTTTGGTAGTTGTGGTAGTGGTGGTGGTGGTGTTGGTAATGATAGATATTGGTGGTGGTAGATTGATTGGTATTAGCTGTTATTATTATTTTTTTTTTTTTTTTTAGGTAGCAAATGAGCTGGCCTAAATTTCATGCAACACCCATACACCCAGCCAGCCAGCCAGCCAGCCCGCCCAATTGTGTGTTACTAGAGGTAATGTTAGCCAAATAACCAGTATGTGCTAAGGTTGAGATTGCCTTGCGGTTATACATGTGTAGGGATGCAGTTAGGAAGACATTTCCACAGTGCTATGCTGCGGGGCAAAGTCAATGTATTTGCTGCATAAATCAAATTAAAAGCATAACAGGTTACATTTCCAGAACAGAACAGAATCAGAATCAGAATCAAAATCAGAATCAATCAAATGAATGACACAAACTTGAAGGAATTGCCCGCCTTGGCTGATAAGCTTCCACTCAGCCGTCCACTCACCTGTTGCTTCTTTTGATTAAACTTGTTGCGCAGCATTACTTGATCGCTTTCCTTTTTCGATGCAGCCAAAGCAGCTGCCTGTTCCAACCGGCGACGCTGCTCATTTTCCTGATCGAGTTGCTAATTATATTTTAAATACAATACAATTAATAAATTAAATAAAAATTGTATAAAACCAATTATAATATATACATATATAATAATATATATTTAATAATTCAGTTTATATACGTATATATAAATACCTTGAAAGCGCGTGTGAATCGTACAATCAAAGCAAAAAAGGCAGCTGCATCTGCATTGCGTGAAGAATCGCCAAAATATTCAACGCACTCTTTGAACGCATCTTGCGCTTGACGCAGATCACTCTTAATCTTCTTTAACTTATCCTCACTGTTGTTTAAGAAATCACGCAGTATATGTGTTTGTGTACCCTTAACACGGAGTTCAGCCTCCTTACGTACTAGCTCCATACCCTTATCCAATTCTTGAACATCAGCCACAACATTCTCCAAAGCCACAGATGCTGCCTTATCTGTGCCATACAATTCACATTCAAAGCTGAGCAATTCTGGAAATTTGGCTCTTATTGTGGCCACAATATAATGTAGTAACGATGAGCGTTTATCTGTTGATTTTGTATCAATCAGTGTATCCAGCGATTGTAGCTTAAAGCCATAAGCTGGTCCGCGTTTGTTACTATTGAGATAATTGCCAAATGCCAATACAATTTCCAATACAGCTTTAAATTTACGCGATTGTTTTAAAGAATTTGAAGCACTGGCAATCGATTTAACTTGCTGTTTCCATTAATATGCGAAAAAAAGAGAGAGAGAGAGAGAGAGAGAGAGAGAGAGAGAGAGAGAGAGAGAGTAAGTGTAAGAGAAACCGAGAACTCCTATATCATATATAATTCATATTTCTCAGCCTTAACTCACCGGACTTATAAGATGCACACTATCAACAAAATTGCCCATATAGTTCATAATAGCCAATTTGGAGGAGATGCGTTCCACACGTGATAATTGCAACATAAACTTATCCTCCTCGGTGAGCAATTGCTGATCCTTACGCTCAATAATATACTCCTTATATGCCTTCATTTCTGCATCGGTGGGCACCATCTTTTGCAGCAATTCTACATTCTCCAGTGACAATTTCTTCAAATCCAAACTGTGTATGGCAGCAACAACATCATCAATGGGCATGCCCAGTTTACGACGAGAGATTGCTATATATTCAAATATATATATAAGTATACAATTAATAACTGTTTTCTTAAGGAAAACCAATTGAATCTTTTTTGATGATGTTACCTATGTTTCTTAACCTCGTATGTTCCAGCAACGATACATTATCAGGCTTCTTGAAACGTTTACTGGGATAGCTGTTTAATGTGCCATCCACTTCGGTGCCATTGCTGCCATTGTGCAGAGATCCACCGATGCCAATTTTAAAGCGTTCCTCAAATTCGTTAAAATCGATTTGCTTAAAGATCTTCTCGTCGTCCAACTCATTAAAGATAGTTCCACGCACCTGGCGCATACAAAGAGCGAGAGGGAAAATATTTAAAAATAAAAAATATATATCGATAAGTTTATGAATCGATAGTATCACTTACTACTATCGTAACATACAAAAATCTTGGATACTATATAAATAAAATTTATATATATTATGCGATTGGCCGAGTTGAAACTTTTATTGAATTTAATAACAATAATTTCATAATTCACAACAGGGTATAGCAAAATTATCGATAAACGATAGCTTATTGAGTGGCGGAACTTATCACTTTGCATAAATAAAGTATATAGAGGGTAACCATGTTGATCCTCACCTGATTAGGTTTAAGTGCTATCCAGTTGAGCGTTGGCAGCTTATACTTAGTAGGCACCTTGCGCTTAATGGTCATAGCGCCATCTGGTGCTGGCATAAAGCCAGCTACTGGAGGTGGTGGTGGCAGGAAGGAGTTCAAATTGGGCGGTGCATGTGGTGGTGATTGTGCTGTAGAAATAACACTACCATTGGGACTAACCAATGGACTTAGACCAGGCATCATGGGAGGTGGTGGCGGCGCAGGTGGCGCCGGTGGCGGTGGTGGTGGTGGCGGAGCAGCTGCCGCTGTTGGCAACGGAGGCGGCGGCGGTGGCGGTGGTGATGCCATACCATTTGTGGCAGCCGTTAACAAGCTGCCATTGATCAACGTACCATCCCCACTGGAAGCTGAACGTGGCAGGGAACGTGATAGTGTTTGCAGCTCAAGATTCTTATTGTGCAGCAATGTATCACGCTTCTTCAGCTCCTGTTCATTCTGTTGCAGCATACGTTGCAATGCATTAAGCTGCTCCTCTTGTTGTTGTCGCATCACCGCCAGCTGTTCACGTTCTGTCTTAAGTGTTAGATTCTCCGTTTCGAGCTCAGCAAATTTGTATAGAAACTCTGAATTGCGATCTATTTCACGCTCTAATTGATCTTCCAGTTCCTGGACACGTTCCAATGCCGATGTTTTCGTTTCAGAATCCTCCATAAGCGCAGCTACATCAAATACATTATCCAAATACGCAGATATTTGCACCTTAAGCTCCTCCGATTCGGTTAAGCGTATACGCTCCAAATACTTATCAAGACCCAAAGCTGTGAATTCATACTGCAGATGGACACGATAATTCATATCATCAACGGAATGTACCACAATGTTCATGAACTGCATACAGGCGACCATAAAGTCAATGTTAAATGCTTCGAAATTCATAAAATATTCCATGAGCGTTTGGAAACGTCGCTGCTCTTGGCATACATCCTTAAAATTATCAAAGGATCCAAGTATTATCTCATGGCCACCTTTGACCAAACAAATGGCTGCCAGCAGCTCCAGAACCAGCGCCTTTGTGCGCAATGACTTATGTATCAGACTCAATGCAATACAATTGATGGCCTCCCGATGCTGTATAACCATATTGAAGCCATATTTATTGTTCATTATCGCACGTAGGCACATAATGGATACATGTATATCATCTGTGGCAGCGCCCATATTCAGTTTGGCAATATGACGTGAACGACGTCTCATACTGGGACTATCCAATGCCTCTGCTATGGTGGGCCGCACAAAGCTATAGGAATGCGAATGATTAGTAAGAGATCCAGCCTGTTGACGTGAACTGTCTAGCAATAATGAACCATTTGTTAGATTTGCATTAACGCCAACACCACCTGGACTCAATGAGTTATTGCTAAGAACAACTTCGCCAGCATCTAAACCATTTCCCAAATTTAAACGCTCCTCGGAAGCACATAGGGCACCCTGTATACGCTGTTCATGTCTCATCATTTGCAAGCGAAAACTTAGATAATCAACGAGAGCATCGAGCCCTTGATTTGTATCATCAAGAAACTCCTTAACCCACTCAATGTGATTTGTACGCAGCGAGATTTCAAGATCTCGCAGCACCTGCGTGGATGTTGATTCCCCGACCATCTTACGTTTCTGACAAAGAAAGTAGAAGAGGTAAAGCTGTAAGTGTACAAAAGAGAAGAGAGAAAGAGAGTTTTGGTGGCGGGATGGATTACAGGACAATGACATCAGGACAAAATGAATGATTTCGATTGATTGATTGATTGATTTTTTTTATATTAATTTTGGGTTATATGAAAAATGCAGGAAATAGAGTTATGGATTATAGTGCAATAGAAAAAGAGACAGAAAGTGTGAGATTAAGAGTTAAGAGAAATGTTGTTAAGGTTAAGGAATTGGCGTTGTGTATGTGTGTGTGTGTGTGTATTGTCAGTGTTGTGAGTAAAGAAATTTACACATTAATACAATATTGCATCAAAAACAAAGAGTTTTTAATTTTTTTTTCTTTTTTTTTTGCTTTACGAACAGTTGGTTAATGAGTCGTTTCAACAAGGACAATAGGATTCAAAACAAACGCACCACACAATACAATTTAAAGTAGAACTAGTTCTAATGAAAATTACTACAAATAGATACTACATAGTGGGAGAGCTTGTTGGATAAAGTTAATAGTTTTTTTTTTATTTTTTTTGAAGGATAAGTTAAAGACAGACACCACCAACTTTCATAATTTAAAGCGCCACCAATAAGCCACAACAAATTGGCTTCATCATCTTTATACTTTTCTTTATATATATATATATATATATATATACATATAATTATATATATATATATATATATATATATTTTTCCTTATGTTCAAACTTACCCGATGACTTCGTGATGCTTTTGGATCCAAATATGTACGCAATTTACTCAAGTAATGTGAGGGTGGATCCTTTGCCTGCACCATTTCCTATAAGAGTAAAGAGTATATAAAATGTATAATAGATATAATAATGAATAATAATAATAATGAAAAGATATATAATAGACATATATAAATATAAAAATATGACAGAAAAAGTTTATTTATATTGATTATATACGTATCGATTTAAATCTCTTATTAAAATGTACTTAACATTTTTTTCTTTCATTCATGCAATAAAAAAATCAGTTAAAACATACAAATTGACATTGTCATTCCATAGTGGCTGTTGTTGGCCAAGAAATTAATTAGCTCCGATCAGGCAACAAAGAATTTAAGTAGCTAGTATAATTAAAACAAGTTATTGACTGCATTATAGCCAATCACCTTGAGTGTATATAAGCCAGGTTTAGTTGTTGGCAAAGAGATGCAATAAGCATTGTAATACATACAGAAAAAGTTGTGTAAATTTTATGCAATATTAAATGCACTGAAAACTTGCATTTGCCAAAAAAAAAAAAATATATATATATATATATATATATATCTTAATCTTTATATATGTTTGTTTGTTTGTTTGTTTGCCTTCAATTAGTGGAGTATCAATTAAAGAAGGTAGCTGCTGCCGCAATCCACAGCTTTTGACCAAAAAAAAAACAAAACAAAACAAAACTTGGATATAAGCCAAAGGAAAATACTTGTATCTCTATGCTACTATGAACAAACACTAACTTAGCGGCTTTTACTTTTGTTTTGCTTTTTGGTGTTGTTATTTTTGTTGTTCTTTTTTTTTTGTATTTTTTGGCCCGCAACTGCATATTTGTGTACCATGTTTACGGTATAGCCCAAGCCCGCTGCTGCTGCCACAGATCTCTCCTCAAGTCATCAACTTGTTCATGTAAGCATCGATAGCTTGCCTAACTTTAAGCATTTAAAAGCATGAAGCGTGGTATACTTGCTTTTTGCTTTTTACTATGCCAACAACAATAACACTAACAACAACAATAACAACAACAACAACAACAATAACAACATAAGCAACGCATGACTACAACTAAAACTATGTGTGGGTTTTGAAGTTGTGCCTGTGCAACTCAGAAAAAAACCAGTTTCATTCTTTCCTAGTTCGTACACCACACAGACAGAGACAACATAAATAGGAAAAGAAATATATATGTATATGTATATCTATATGTATATGTATATATGCATATACATTGCTACACACATATATATATATATACATATATATATATAACCAGGTATGGGACGACGTCCAAGCGGCTCCAACGATTAAAAACTGCAATTTATCGCAGTCATAATAATTTGCATTTTGTCACTGTGAGCCACAGCAGCAGCGGCAACATTGAACGGTGAACGGTGAACGGTGAGTGGTGCAAGACGTTGCTGAAGTGGTGTAGAATGGTGTATTGAATTGCCAATGCTTTGGTATAGTATCAGTATAGTGGGCATAGTATGGGGATTGGTTTTAACCAAACTGTGCACTCAGCTGCACTCACACAAATACAAATACAATCACAGACACACACACACACACACACACACACACACACACACAGACATAGATAGTGTGTGCTAAGTCCTCGCGTTACTTGTCCATTGTTTGTGGGTTGAGTTTTCATTCAAGAAGTGCCTGAATTTATGGAAAACAGGTCTGTTGGCATGCAGGCGGTTAAGGAGGAATCAGCCAACACACATAGTAAAAAAAAAAAAAAAAAAAAAAAAGATTGCGACAGCGAGGAGATGTTAGGCGATGTGTTCTATATGTAAACGAGGTGTGTACCAAAAATAAATATTTATATGTATATATATATATGTTAATCCTATCCGATGGAAATTGATATCGAATGAAGTTTTAAAGCTTGCATAGATATTGCAGCAAATCTCAATCAAGTAATAAAAAAAATCTAAAAAAATAAATAATAATAATAAAAACTATTTGAGCACACCTCGTTTATTTGGTTTATTGTATCTTGATGTTACCAACTCCAACTCCAACTTCAACTCCAACGCCAATGGCAAATGTTTTCTAGGCGCAGCTTTTTGAAAATTCAGTGACCCAGTTTAATGCTATGGCCAGCCACGATAGAACATCCCATATAATCAAGCCAAGAGCCATGCTCTGCCGCACACGTTAATAGTTTCCTCATATATTTCTCCTATTCCTAATCCCCCTACCATACAAACATATCACATCTCCTCGTCTGCCTTATCCCATTTTCAATGGAGCACGCAATGTGGATTTGTAGACATGAATATAACACATGTAGAACTATGTTCATATCTATATCATATATATATATATATATAAATATATGTATATATGTATATAATAAAGTCGTAACTCCCGCCCATTCGTTCTGTCTGGTGGACAATAATGTTAAAAACACATATATACTATACACATACATATATATATTTTTTTATACCCAGCAGTCGGCCTTTGTTCAACGCCATTTGAATTCAACAAGCGCCGAAATTGTTTTGAAATTGGATTCATTTTGCACTTTTACAAGCATCAAACGACAAGCGACATTAAAAACAGAACTTACAAATTGAGCTTCAGGCACGCACTGAATAATGAACAAAATATATATATAAATATATATATATATATATATATAAACATATAAATAAAATATATACAAACTCGTATATCAACAGATGTCTAACATTAAGTTCATTTGAGTTTAGCTGAGTTCAGCATTTCACAAAATTTTAACATCAATTGCACTGAGAGACAACGACAGACAACCAAATGCAGGGGGCAAATGTAGTTCAGGTGTCAGCTGAAAGGGAGCATTATAAATGAATGTATATTATGGGTTTTACGACTCATACAATGCAGTTGACTATTACTTAAATTTCCTTTTTTTATTGTTAAAAATGCAAAATAGATATTTATAAATCTTTTACTATTACAACTGAGAGCATATTAAAAAAAAAAAATGTTTAAAATTTTTTTTTTTGCATTTTAATATTTTTATAAAATGTTTATTAATTAGATATATATTAATTTATTATATTGTAATAATTCTAATATTTTGTATTATTATTATTGTTTATTATTATTATTATTTATTTTATATTATTATTATTATTTATTTCTTTTATTATTATTTTATTATATCTGTATTATTCATTAACATATATAATTTAATTTTTTTTTATTACTTTTTATAATTTTTATTTATTTTTATAATTTTATTTATTTATATTATTTTATATATTATTATAATAAAGATTTTATAACATTACTATTTAATTTTGATACTTTATATACAATTTTTTAAATGAATATTTTATAGCTCTTTTCATGTTGATAATATTAAGAGTTTAAATTTTTTTAAAAAAAGAATTTATTATTGAATTTTTTTTTTTTTTTGGTTTTTTTTAAATATTTGCAAAACATATTATTTATTTAATTTATTTTTGTCTATAGTTAATTATTAATTAGTTAATTATTTACTTTTCAGTTTTGTTTTATTTAATTATATTTTTTTTTATTTAAAATATATTTGAAGCCTATTTAAAATCATTATTTTCATTTATAAATTTTTAAAATTTATTTTTTTTTATATATATTTATAATTTACTTGTATACTTTTTTTTTTATTTATTAATCTAACTAATACTTATATAAGTTGATTAAATCAAATATTTCAGAAATAAATAAAATCTTCTTATGTCGTCCCTTAATATGAATATAACCTTAAAGAAACCTGTAACCTAACTGTTATTTAATTAAAAATAAGTATATCTTAAAGATCAAATATTTTGATATCAAATTCGTGGTATTTGACTGACCACTCATAAACGTTCTAATTCTATTGTTGTTTGTATCTTATATTTAGGTAACGCACATGTGACAGCTACAATTACAATAACAATGACGATTACAACGTATGTCATTTGGCATAGTTAATTAGAGCTGCGACTGTAAAAGGTCAGAGTTCAAGGTGTTGACATACGAAGCAAACATAAACGCTAACGCAATTTAGGCGTTGGCCTCTAGTTTAACTATTATAGTGTAAGGGTATAAAATTATAGAGAAGTAGATGGAATAGGAAATAAAGTAGGCCGGCATACAAGAAGAATGGAACACAAAGTGCGGATGCGTAATTTTTATCTGCAAATTTTGCGTTTAACATAAACAGGAAGTTTCATACTAAACGATGTTGATAAACACGCAGCCTGCTGATTAATGAATAGAAATTTAGAGGGATAGTGACAGAGGCAGACAGCGAGAGAACGGCAGAGCGGCAGAGGGGGGAAGCTTTTCAAAGTATTAATATAAAATAATGGAGTGTACTTACTTGATCGCATATCATGTCCCACTTCTTCTCATCATCATAATTACGTAAGAGCTTTGCTTTATCCGGCGGCAGATCCATTGAAGCCTGTGCCAAAAAAAAAAAACAAAGAGAATTAAAAGTTTATAAGTAAATGATGACAACAACAATTAAAGACCATTAAAAAATGGACATAAATCTTAATATTTGCTTAGTTATAAATGTATACATAAGTAAGATAAGGTCAAGGTCAAAGGCAATTGAAAAACTTGTTGCAAAAAAATGTTTTAATAAAAGAACCACAAAGATTTTTGTTTTGTATTCTTTTGCAAGGAATATCATATCATATGATACACAAAAGACTTATATTTCACATTGAATTATTCATATGAATAAATACACTCATAAACTAAAATGTTTTCCTTGGGGAAACATTTATCCAGATAAGAATTGCAATTGCAGTGCTATTTATCAATGGGCACATAACTCTTAGGTCATTCACATTACAATATTTTATTAAACCTAAAGAAAGATAGTCATAAACTGATAATTAACCAAGAGTTGTTTACATAAACCTTAATACCTTATTCTTATCATATTGTTTTCATATTGTTATTTCCAAATTTTAAAAGCTGTATAGATTGTGCAAATTAAATAACAAGTTGCAAGTTGCAAGTTGCAAGTTGTAAATTATAAGTTTCAATTTTATTAAACAGTTGCACATACAGTTGCATATAAAAGTATTTGGTCAGCTCTTTTATGACTATTTACCATAAGTTAACCCAAATATGCCATAGTTTAACTATAAAAAGGGCATAAAATTTACACCTGCTTGCTGAACCTAATAATTACTGCACCTGTTAATAAACAACAACAACAACAATAATAATACGAAAAATGTGAAAAACAAATTTAGCCATAAGCCCATTTTATATTTCAACTGATTCAACAAAAGCATTTACCATTTAATGCACGGAGCATCCAAGGCATCTATTCATTTTATGAGCCCAAATCACTCAACCAAAAACTTCAATCAACCCATCAGCGGAACCCAATAGCCAACACAATACCAAGAGACGTCCAACAATACCCCAGCTCCAAAGTGTTAAAAGTAAATCTACATTATACATTTTACGGAGAATGCTATAATGAAGTCAGCAAATATGCTTACGTGACTTTAATTTGGGTGCAGCTGCAGCCAAGTTCTAATTAGAGTGCCCACAACACACAGCACACACACATATATATATATATATATATTATATATATATATATATATATACAACAAACAATATCACAGGAAAGGGTGTGGATGACCAAAGGAGTGGGAGGATAGCGTTAATTTGAAGAGTACGTTGAAAAGAATGCAAAATAAATACACAAATTTCAAAAACAACATAAAAAATTAAAAAAGAAATAAAAACATTAAAAAAAAATACCATCGAAAGTCAAGATACAATTTATTTTTAAGAAATAAAGTAAAAAATAAAATATATAAACCTGTAAAATTTATTATTACCAAAAATATTTAAATGTATACAACAAAAAAAAAAAAAAAAAATAAATAACATATAACATTAATTAAAATGTAAATACATTTTTTTTAAAGATTTTCTCTTTTTAAAGAATTATATTTATAAAGATTATTGATTTTTAATATATCATATTTTATGTTACCTAAATAAATTTATTATATTTAATTTATTAATTAATTTTTTTTATAATAATTTTTTCGTTTTTTTTTTTATACTCTATTAATATTATTTTATTTTACTTTATTTTATTTTTCCGCTTTATTATATATTTTTTTTTTATTTATTAGTTTATTCATTTATTTGTATAAAACATATTTAAAAGAAAATAGATTATTTAATTGTAAATAAAATTTTTTAAGAAAATTAAATAAGTTAATATATTATATTTCTTTTTTAATTTATATTTATATTAATAAATTTATTAAATATTTATTATAATTTTTTATGTTTAATTTTATACTTTATTATTATTTTATTTTTTGAAGATTAATTGATTTATTAATTTATTTTGTATTTTTATTAAGTTTTATATATATTTATATATATATATATATATATATATATTTAATTATATTTTATTACTCTATTAAAATTCTTTGTTCAACATTTTCAATTAATAATTTTTATAATTGTAATTATTGTTGGAATATTCTTATTATTGTTAATCCATTTTAAAATTAAAAAATAACAGAAATCGAGTAAATGCAATATCTGATCCCTCAAATGGCGTTTAAGATTAAACTATCCTGTAAACCATGTTTTATATATATAATTTGAGGTAAATTTATATCCAACTTATATGCATATATCTCCAAAATAGACAAAAAAAAAGGATAAATAAAAGCAGCAAGTTGTTTCAGAACATATTTGCAGACTTCAATCAATATTCTTTATATATATTTAAGAAAATTAAAAAAAAACTTTTTTCTTAAGTTATTTTTATATTTTGATATGATGCAAATGTGAGCAAATTATCTATAATTAAAAATATGTGCATTTTCATAAATAAGTAAATATAAATGTTTTGTAAATAAACATATATACGTTTTTATTTAAATGAATCAATATTATATATATCCTAAGGGTTAGTCAAGGTTAAACAGGCTTATGACCGCAAAATATATGCATATAAAGAAAGAAAATATTTATTTCAAGTGGTAAAATATTTGCTTTTACCTACGCAATTAGAGAAATTCTTTCAATTTCTTCATAATAAATCTGTTTAAAGTATATTGTTTTTTTTATTGAAATTACTTGAATGAATCATGGCATGAGGTAATATATATATTTGCTATATAATAGTACAGTTAATCTTATAAACAAGCATAAAATAAATAAACAAAATAATCAACAAATACAAAATACCCTATAAAATGCTTTCTATATCGTATTTATAATATCATAAAACAAACAAAAGTTTTTATAACATATTATTCTATAAGTAATAGATCTTTGATATATTTATATTAACGATTTATATTTACTTATAGACCTCTCTATTTATTTATATATAAAAAAAACACAACTATAAATTGTTATCAACTATAATAGTATTAATTCTAAAATGAGTAACAGTTATTCAGTCATAAGTACGAATAGTTGTCACCGGCTTCTAAATTGAAAATAATATTCAAGGCGCTTACTCATCTGGCACAAGCGTAGATGCCCGTTATGAAGGGGTCCCATGAGTTCCATATTATGCACACACACACAAACATACGCATAATAACACATGTACACAAACACACACAAACTCATGGATAAAAAATATTTTAAATGCGTATCCGGTGTGACGGTCAGGCACTCGGATTATATTGTGTGTTGTTGACTAATTTATATAGAAAAATTTTTATATTGACGGCAAGTTTTTAATTTTTTTGCCTGCTCTGGCATAAACATTAAGTGGGGGAAAGAGAGTATAATAGAAACATAGAAACACACAGAGAGAGAGAGAGAGAGAGAGAAAGAAAGAGAGGCTTTGTACATTTATATATATATATATATTCCATATAAACACAATCGTATATATAATATAAATATATTGTGTTATACAGCGCACGTTGAGGCAAATCAATCAGCTTTATGCCAGAGCACCATGCGAGGGGAGCGTATCGTAGAGGGGCAGGGGCAGGGGCAGCGTCTGTGTAACTTGGTAAACTGAAACGATTTGGCATTGAGCATTGGGTGGGTATACTAATAAGAGGTAAGGGCTTGTTTTTATAAGAAATATAAATCAATTTCCCATTTTCCCTCCTGCTGAGAAAAATAATAACGAAATAATAATAATTAAACAATAAAACATTCATTGCAAATAAATTACAATTCAATTTCCCCATAATACTTAATAAGTGTAAAATTTCATAATATTTATGATAAAATGTTTTTGTTACATTCAGTTGGGTGTGTTAAAACGCAACAGTCCGAGAGATGAAATTAAGTACACTGCAAAATACCCTATATATAAATATGAAAGGAATCTAATCCAAGTGCAACACAATTGTTGAAAATTATATATTGAATATAACCTACGATATATACAAGAAATATAATATATATATATACATATATATATATATATTTGTATACAAAGTAGTAACCTGATTCTGGCACATACTCAATACTTTAAATAACTTTGGGAACTCGACACACACACACAGTTGAGTGTACCAAGCTCAATAAAGTACCGTTAATTTCTTATGAATTAGAAGTAGTCAACAAATGATTAAATATTATAAACATATAATATATTGATAAATGATTACAAAAATTTCAACAATTACTTTATTTTTGTATAAAAAGAAAACTGATTATCATTGCGTGACAGAATCCATTGTATATACTTGGCTTAGACTATTTTATATGTAGGGTATAAAAAGAGAGAAAAAAAAAAGGAAACAAATAATAATATAAAAATAAAATTGAATGACAATGAAGTAATTCTTTAGCTTAATTAACACACAGCTGAAAATTCATACAAAAAAAAAAAAGACTGGGAAGACTCGTGTTAATTTATAATAATTGACTGTGAAAATGAGAAGAGTACAACAAAAAGAAAAAAAAAAGGAAAGAAAGAGTATTTTATTTGCATTATTTCGCATTTTGTATTACCTATTTTAAACGTAAATCGTAATGAGTGAAGTAAAAATTTTTATTGAAATGAGCTGCGAAAAGATTTATGGAAAGATAATCTGGATAGGTAAGTTTACATAATATATTTTACTATATACAATTTATAATAATTCCCATGCACTAAGCATTTATATAAAAGAGTTGAAATACAAGTACTTAAATCTGATAAGAAGCCACAAAATTATTTTTAAAAACAATATATATATGTATATATGAATCGGATATATGTATATAAATATATAAGTATGAATGCTGATAAATTATGAATACGATACGCACTATTTAACACTAATCATTATAGCGGTTTACAGTGAATTACACTATGTATGAATGGACTACATATTTAAGTACTAAAATGTAGGCAACGTACAAATTATTTAGAAAATGTTAGAGAAACTTTTTATTCCCTAGTCTTCTATGCACATTATTATTGTGAATCTTAACTGCATATATATATAATTATATAAATATATATATATATATATTTGCAGAGCAAAGTGCAATGTAATTTATGAGTTCTACATGACCTGTTTATTGGTCTTACATCACTTCACATTGAGTCTATGCTCGATTTACGGTTTTATTTTGTAATTCTTTATTGTTTGCCTTAGAGCCGATGCATTTTCTTTAGTTCTTAACATGAGTAACCATAATACCCATAATACCTATAGCTACACTGTTAGAAAGAGTAGATATAGAACTTCTACATAAACTTCAAATATTATTACAATATGAAAAAGCGATTTCAATGAAGATTTATATTAGCTTCAACTTTAACTTTAGCCTTAACTTTAAAGTTAACTTACTAAAATGATTATATACAATATATTAGTTGTTTTGATAGAATTAATATATAGTGCATTCTTTAGTCGGTTAGAACTCAACTAGAATTATGTTTGCCATTTGTTTTTGCAGAGCGCAAAGAGCCCGCCAAGGAAGTTGAAACAAAGCGATAAACAAATGCAACTTGAAGATAAATACGAAGACACACACAGACAGATATATGTATATATATAAATATATACAGACAAACACACACAAACACATACACTGTCATGTTATGTACTTATAATCTGGTTCCTTAACCATTAGATAAAGCACAGCCAATGGACAAATGCTGACAAAGTCATCATCAAATAAGCTGAATGACTTTATGTACTAATAATGAGTATTAATTCAACTAAAAAAAAAAGCAACAGCTGCGGTTTTTATACTGAATTGCGTATTGTGTATGGGTATTTGTTAGCCAATGTAGTCATTAGGGGAATTACTATAGACAATATATTTTAGACAAAGATGGGTTATGGGTGGTGGGTTTTAGGTTTTGAGTTTGAGTTTGGATTTAGGTTTGGTTTATGGGTTATGGGCTATGGGCTATGGGCTATGGTCTATGGGCTATGGGTTATGGGTTTTGGTCTGATGCTGAAAACCCATTAGTTGATGCTTGATGATTAAATGAGTGAAAGTCATTTGTGTATTGTGAAAGCTTGTAAATTAATGAGGATTTTATGTGGTTAGTATAAAGACACCCACAACTATAACAACTATAACCGAGCAGCACCACAATCGAGTAACAGCAGAAACTTTGTATGCACCACAGACAGTGGGTGTCATTGAATAAAGCCTATTATATGATTATTATAGGAGATATTAAAATGCAATTAAAAAAAAATATAAATCAGCCATTAATTATAGTTAAGACTGCATTAATTATGCTACCGATTTTACATTTTATAAATGATAAACGACATCTGCATCATAAAATTTGCATCAAAATGAATATTAACAGAAATGACATGAATGAATTGATTTCTAAAACAATAATAAAACCGCCAAGAAAAATTACCAAACTAAAGTTAAACATATACCATAACAAATAAAGTTCTATATAAATATATATGATATATGGAGTAGTAGAGAGTGAAAAGTTTCCACATTGTAACAAGAATAATACATTGTTAATCGAAGTCGTAGTCTGGCTGGTGGCCAGTCAGAAAGACATTTGTTTGCCCAGTCTGATCCTCAGTCAATTTGTTGAGTGAATGCAGTTCACCCCCCTCCTATTGCAGTCCATTGGATGAAGAATGAAAAGTTCAATCAACCCACGCAATGGGCACTGGAACGTAGCAACTAACCGGAAACATCTGCGCCGACGACTACTGAATGCCTCCGATTAGACATAAAACGCAAATTATTAGCAACAATGTTATATATATATATATATATATATATATATATATAAATATATGTATGCATATATATACAGATATATACATATATACTATAAATAGCCATGAATCAGTCCAACAATGGATTTCAATTGAAGGCGCTTTTGGCACAAGAGCTATTCAAGGGCAAAGCTCTCCGCTTATTATCAGTTCCCAAATAAAAAAGTAAACACAAATTAGCCAAAAACATTTGGGTTAACTTTGGCTTGCTGAGACGAGGCCAAACCTTAGACGAAACGCTACTGAAATGACAAAATGAAAAAAAAAAACATACAAAAAAACACAAAAAAAAACACAAAAAAAAAAACAAACAAAAATACAAAAAACATTAAATAAATACTAACCAAAATAAAAAATAACTTTAGGCAAACACACAGTAGTCAAAAACATCCAGTGTCAAAACAGAGGGGAAAAAAAGGGTACAACAAAATAACCAAGAATAACAGAATTAACAAGTTTATCTATGGCAAATTTAAGGTTTCAGATACCCTTGAAAGAAACAAATTTATGATAATAAAACATGTATGATAATACACAAACAGATATATATTTATGTACATATATGTTTAAAGATAATAGTATATATAAGAACATATGAAACATATAAAGACTAAACCAAAATTAGTGTATTATAACAATAGAGATACTATATTGAAGAGTATAAAAATTATTCGGTTAATCACAATTCACAATTGATCGAAAATTTTGTAGCAAAGATCAAAGCATTAATATTGAAATAAACATATTAATTAAAACTTTTCTAAACACTTCAAATATTTAAAAGAATAGAAATTTACTGTCTCTTCAGTGAGACGTATATCTGAAAAATCAAAGGGTTTATACAATAATATTGAGAACTCAAATCGATCTTCTGCCGCTGCCAGTTGGTACGCCATTGACACATTTTCAATAT
Source organism: Zygothrica quintamaculata (assembly GCA_037044455.1). Classification (NCBI taxonomy): domain Eukaryota; kingdom Metazoa; phylum Arthropoda; class Insecta; order Diptera; family Drosophilidae; genus Zygothrica; species Zygothrica quintamaculata. Next base: position 22,243 of record JBAMBS010001674.1, on the reverse strand, counting down.
GTTAAGGAGCAGCGAAACAGCAGGAGATTTTTATGCTATGATATAGAATAAATTTAATTTTTTAAAAATTATTTATTTAAATTTTATGATAATTATTTATCTATATGGATATATCAACTAATAACATGTTGCATGCAACATAATACAATTATAAGAGAGTGAAAAACTTATGAAAAGAACTCATTAAAGAGAGTTCATTCATATTACATTGACAAGGGTTATAAAAAAAGATTATGTTTTATATTAATACATTTCAATATATATAAATATATATATATATATATATATATATATATAGATGTATATATATACTATCTGTCTTACTCTATAACAAAAAAAAAAAAATAAAATAAATCGGGTGGGAACAGATAAGCATAGAGCTACAACAGCGGCTCAATGAGTCAGCAAATGAGAACAGAGTTCGGCGACAATCGATCAATTTGCTTTTAATTGACATTTGCATTTGAGTCTGGGGTTCGATCACAGTTTTATAAGATTTTTTTTTATAGCTTTTAAAAACTGGTAACAAATTTTATTCCCATATTTGATGTTGTTGTTTTTTATTGTTTATTTCATTTTATCTTTTTTTTTTTTGTTTGGTTTCAGTTTTATTTTGGCAATATAAAAACGAGTGCGCCCATTGCTTAATTAAGTCGATTTTGTTGCTCAAGTATTTTTGAACAGGCACTTCGACTTCACAAACAGGACTAGAAGCCAGACAAAGAGGAAGAAATTGTGTCCAAAGAAGTAAAGGTGTAACAGAGATAGAAAATGTACATATGTACAGAGACACAGTAAAAATCATTTATTTTTCTCCGAAACACAACAAAATTATTGTGTTCTTTAATGTTTAGCGAATTTCGGGTTATATATATAATATAAAATTAAATAAATTTTTAATTTTTAATATTTTATTATATTAAAATTTATTTTTATTTACATTTTTTACTTCATATATATTTTTATAAATATAATATATCATCTTTTGTTTTGCATTATATGAATTATAATCATAAGAGAAATTTGAATTCTTTTGTTATTTTTATGGCAGCATATAAATTGTTTTGATGAAATACTAAATCATTTAAAAATTGTATTCAAACAACTTACTAAAATTTGGATTAATATATTATATATATTTTAATTCTTCAATTAAAACCATAAACTGTTAAACGAGAGTCTGGCGAAGGAGTAGCAATAAATGAAAGAACATAAAGATTTGTTGACTTTGCAAAGGGTTCGTCAGGCACAAAGTTGCACACATACACCATAAACACACACACACATACTCGCACAATACATAGGCAGAGACATAAATACACGATGAGCTCATCAATCACATGAATTGACAAGGCAATGAAAAAAGTTGAGGGTGTAAAAGTGTTAAGGGTCATTGATATTAAAAGTAAGGGATGCATTTGAGAAAATACTATATAAATTTAAGTTAAAAGTGGAATAGAATCCAAAGATTTTGAAATTTATGTTTGAGAATTTTTGAATTGTATTAGAACTTACCAAAACTTTGGCAAAACGACGATCCAGCTCATCGGTAGTCGGCATCGGTTGTTGACTGCGACTGCGCACACTTGGCTGACGCACATGATGATATTGCGAGCTGGAGCCGATATCATAGCGTAGATCTTGCTTTTGTAGTGTGCCTAAATTGTGTCCATGTCCGTGTCCGGCTGTGTTGTTGAGATGGCCATTACGGAGCATAGAATGTGTTGTGGATTGTTGTTGGTGCTGCTGGTGCTGTTGCTGTTGCTGATGTTGTTGCTGCTGCTGTTGATGATGATGATGATGATGATGTTGATTTTCATCATTTTCAACATCGGCCGCGGTGATGGTGCGTGATTTGACGGCTCCCATAATAGTTGCAAATCGACCGCTGGCTCCTCCTGGTGTTCTTGTTGCTGTTGTTGTTATTGTGGTGCACCAGCCGCTGGCACCAACAGCACCGCCGCCTGCCCCGCCGCCACCTCCAGGACCACCTCCACCGTCGTCGCGGGCGTCGCCGGCTTCGATGCTGGCCGCTGTTAGCGTCGTGCTAAGGGACGTTGATACCGCGCCCCATACAGTGCGGCAGAGTGCGCGGGTGCGTTCGGGGCAACTTGAAAGTTGCTCTTTAATTTCGTTGAAGATATCCAAAGCGATGTTGCTGATGTTTGCTCTGAGCCCCTCGCCCTGCAGCCAGTCGTGAATTTACAGTCTATTTATTGAGCCGAAAATTTAATTTATTTTTTTTTGTGTGTGTCTGAGTTTTTGATTGCTTTTTTTTGGGTTTTTTATTATTTTTTTTTTTTTATAAATGAACTTAAAGCGAAAAAGTTGCTGTGTTCAATATTTTAAGTAAAAAACTCTTTTGGCAATGTTTGCACTTTTAAACTGCAATATTAATTTTATATAATATATACATATATGTATACATTTAATATATATGTATATTTATATATGCATATATTATATTATGTATATATAAATATATATATATATATATATATATATATATATTATATATGTATATTTTTTGTTTGTATGCACATTAACGCATGCATATACATATACACGCCCTGAAAGAATTTTGTTGGAAGTACAAAGTGAGTAATGTGCTTGTTGTTGTTGCTGCTGCTGCTGTTGTTGTTGTGGCGGCGGCGGCTGCGGCTACTTCGTCTCCTTCTTCTTATTATATGCAACTGAACAAACACATACACACGCCAACACACAATCGCACACAATAAACACCAAACACACACATGTACAAAATATACAGGCGCACACACACACTGGGCCAAAGACAAAGCGGAGATTTGAACCGTACTCTCTCGCATCCGTCAAATTGTATGGCCAATAAAACAAAAACCGTTTAAAATAAAATTTGAATACTACATTTACTTAAGTTTATACGCGAAATTCCACTGCAATTGTTTAAAAATTCACTTTAGGTGCGATGCGGCGCGCTAATATCAACTTGCAACTCCTTCGTTTGTCGAGTTTTCGAACGAGACTGACGATGTGACCGAACTAGTTGCACCATTGAAATACCGAAAACTGTATTTTAAGAAAAATATACTAGCCTATAAGCTGTTAATGTAAATGTCTACATATAAATTTTTTTAAAAAACATTTTATTTGTTTACTAGACAAAAAAAGAAAAAAGCATTAGTAAATTAAACGTTTAATATTATTTTATTTTAAAAACGAAAGATAAAAACAAAAAAATACCATAATATTGCGTACCCGATAATCTAATCGATAAGAATTCAACCCTAGTTTACCTGTTATAAACATTCCCAGAATTTTTGCTCTATAAAAGTCTATAAATTCATAAAAGCAATAATGGCTACGCCACGGAAAAATTCGAACTTTTATTCACCTTATTCTCAAAATGTGCGACAATATCCATCACAAACGACCGACTACATGTCACAGCATACTGGTGGCCTTCAATATTCGTTCAACTCACCAGATCCACAAAGAGAAAAATCCAATCAGAACTCCACGCCGCATTTTTATCAGAATAAAACACAAACATCGCCGCATCAAAACGCTGGTTTCTACGAAGACAGACAAAGCTCAAACGCCAACGTACCACATTTTTACCAAAGTAAAACACCGCGCCAGAATCAACCACAAGGACGACAGCACTATGGAAACCGCGGCGGTTGGCGGGAACAGCGTCACAATCAAAGACAATTTAATTTCTCACAGTATTTTCACAATTCTATGCTGGAGGATCCGTGGCATTCATTAATGGAGCGTCACAATGCCATCCACAATAGCGTTTTAAATACTAAACCAAACATAGATAAAGATTTATAGTTTTTTTGGTTCATCCTTTTTCATTTAATTAATATATTGTATAAGCTCAACACTATATACATTAACACATTGGTATCCCATACTTAATAAACTCAATTGATAACTTAACACTACAGCTTTATATTTTTAGGTCAGGTGCGCCTGCGACACTTTTCAAGATAGCTTTCCCATTCGCTGGCAATCCGATTATAGATGCTCATGGCGGCACGTGCATCCTCAACAGAATTGTGTTCACCAGTCTGTATCTCTTGGGCTAGGATGGCCATGGCAAGGCCTCGGAGACTCGGAGTTTGTCCATTTGACACAAGTTTGGACAATGGCTTATAACGTGATGTATCACGTATGTGGACCATTGGATGCCTAATGCTGAGTACCGCAAGATCATTGCGCAATCCATGGCCTACGAGTATTTTCCCTTGCAGTATCTTCGATACTTCGTCTTGTACAACCTTAAACTCTTCACCATTCTCAATATCATGTGGACGTATTCCCGAAAAACGTGTCCTATAGTCGATCACCGGCTGGGATGGCTTTACATGTTTATCCAGTAGAACTTTACCACTTTTATTGACTATGGAGACTCGTGCCAGCATGGCATCTTGTCCATTGGGTCCCACACCCACCATCTCACAATCCATAGCCACGTAACGTTCGTTCTGTGCTTTTCGTTTGAGACGAGCACGCGCCGACTTTGTCAATTGTGCAGCTGGCTCACCATTTGTGGTTGCATTTACAGCTGGAGCTACTTGTTTCTGATTTTCGCTTTCTGAGGCCGCTGCAGCCTGCCAATTACAACCAGCATTACGTCTGCTTATATTTGGTTGTTTCACTTGCAAACGTTGCATTGAGTTTTGAAGTTTGCGCTGTCCTGGAGAGTTTTCGTTTGAGTTCATTTTTTTACTATTATTACTTTTACTGGGAATTGATTTGCTGTTTTGATTCATGTTGAACTATTTGTGAATTTATTTTCAACTGACAACTATATATGGTACTGCTTGGGAATCCTATAAATAATTTCGTGTAGGTCCCCTAATTTACGAACTGTTTTTATACAGAACTGACAAATCTAAAAAAAAATGTGTTTTGTTAATCAACTGATCTATCGATAGTTTATTATCGAGCAAGAGAGATACCAATGTTTTGCGGGCATTTTAGTTGTTTTGGTATATTTCATGTTAAATATAATATTCTTTGGTATAATTTAAGTAACTTAATCAATTAAAATAACAAATTAATTAATAAATATAATAAAATTAGAAATCGGATCAATTAAAATTTTATATATATTTTGCAATGATAATATATATATTTATATCTAGATAAATCAGAAAACCAGTAACAATTTTAATATTATTATTATGTTACTATTTAGCAGTTAAAAGAATAAAATAGCAGTGGACAGTTAATTAACAGTACTAGCATATGAATAACATAACTTATCGATGTTAACTTACTGTTATAACAATAATGTGAAACATTGCAGAGACAAGTTGAAAAGTAATAAACAACTAATAAACAATTAGCTGTTTATTTGCTTAACTTCTAACAATTTAGCGTTCGCGCTTGTATATTAAATTAAGTAAAAATTAATTGTCTAAAGTAATTTATGCATTACAAAAAATGCATAATTGCACATCGTGTACGACGGGGCAGCTAGTGCAATGTCTTTTAAATGTTAAAGGAAATTGATTTTGTAAACTGCCAGTGGCAGAAATAATAAATTATAAATAATCACAACCGTTTATTAGTTATGGCTGGTCTACCCTCACTCAGTACCATGCAAAGCTTTCACTCCCGGTGCGGCCGTTCCATAACGCTATGGAATAGTAATCGTTCTGCACAGCGTTCAATGCGTAATTTTAGCCACGCTTTGGTATTCAGTTCAGAGCCTCTTTTGGATGATGTTCTTTTCGAGGTGGTCATTGAAAAAAAGGTAAGTTTTCACATTTCTTTGTTTGGGAAGCAATTACCTTTGTTAGAACATTTTCAATACTTTATAATAGAATCATTCTTGGGGCGGAAGCATTGAGATAGGTGTCACTTCAGAATCACCCGATGATTTGGAATTAGTTGCGTGCGCCACGGCCATGCGTAATGGCACCTGGGTCATGTCTGGCATTGACGTGCGCAAAGATGGACGTCGTTTGATTGAGTTTTATGGTACGGATTTGGAGACACTTAATGAAAATGATCGAGTTGGTGTTAAACGAACCTCCAACAATGAACTTGTCTTCTATGTGAATGGAGAAAGTCAAGGTGTTGCAGCAAAGAATATGCCCAGACCACTTTGGGCGCTTGTAGATTTATATGGGCGTTGTGAGCAGGTCTCCCTGTGTCCTATTGATACAAGCATTAGTAGCATTAGCAGCGGCGAGGTAACCCAACTAAGATACCATTCTTTCAACTATGTTACAACAACAATAAGTTTCTTTGGTTTTTTCTTTATCATAGCTTATGGATTCACCTTTGCAACAGCCGCTACAACAGGTTATACAGAATTTGGATGTACCCATGAGCGTAGATGTTAGTGTGGTGGATAGCAGTAATATAGATCCACTGGCACGTCTTAATCTCAATGGCAATACCAGCTGCAGCTCTAGCGCCAATGGTGAATTCTATGATATTAATGATCGTTTGCGGTTTCATACGCGCTGTGGATCCTTGGTGAAATTAGTCCCAAATTTTCGTTCTGCGGAACGTCGTCGGCCATTGGATGAGTTTAATAACGGTGTTGTCATGACACATCGTCCGTTGCGTGATAATGAACTATTCGAGATACGTATTGATAAATTGGTGGACAAATGGTCTGGTTCAATTGAAGTTGGCGTCACAACTCACAATCCGACCGTACTTCACTTTCCGGCGACAATGACAAATATGCGCAGTGGCACCATCATGATGTCTGGATGTGGTATATTGACCAATGGCAAGGGTACACGGCGTCAATACGGTGAATTCAATTTGGATGAGCTGCGTGAAGGTGATCGTGTGGGCATGATGCGCAAATCAAACGGCAATCTACATTATTATATAAATGGTCAGGATCAGGGTATTGCAGCGACACGCGTTGCTGCTACACTTTGGGGCGTTATTGACCTGTATGGCATGACGATTAAAGTGACCATCGTTGATCGCGATGAGCGTGAGCAACAAAACTTGGTTACACGTCGGAATAACATTGTTGCCGGTATGGCACTTGCCTGCAGCCATGCTCAAAGTGGCACACCCACATTGAGTCTGTTTAGCCCGGAAAGTGAATTGAATGTTGCCGGTGCTGCTGGTGGCCTCAGCGAAACAATATCCAGTACACGTGCCATAGCCCGTAACGATGATCGACTAACATTTCATCATATTTGCGGCAGTCATGCTACAGTGACGCAGAGTGGACGCACTGCGCTCCGGCCTAAGTAACTACCATGTCCAAAAACATATATCCAACTGTGCGAATTAATTTGAGTTTTATTATTACAGCGCTGCGGATGACTTTAACAATGGCGTAGTCTTGACACGGCGTCCCTTGCGACCGAATGAACTATTTCAAGTGAGGCTTGAGCGTGTGGTTACCAAATGGGCGGGTTCTGTAGAAATGGGTGTTACCACACATACAGCAGATGAATTGGACTTTCCATTCACCATGACAAACGTGCGGTAAGTAAATCATAAAAACAATCCTAGTATATGGCATTTATGGTCTTATTATATGGTTAATTGTAGCTCCGGAACTTGGATGATGACCGGCAATGGTGTCATGCAAAACGGTGTCACTGTCATTGAACAGTATGGACAAAATTTGGATCGATTGCAGGTGGGAGACCGTGTTGGTGTTGTACGCAAAGATGATGGAACTTTGAACTTTTGGGTTAATGGCGTGGATCAAGGAGCCGCTGCCACAAATGTACCAGAACGTGTTTATGGTGTGATTGATTTGTATGGACAGGCGGCACAGGCTAGCATCATTGATACCTCGGAATGTGGCAGTCCAGATACAGGAAACTCAACCATTTCAAACACAACTCTATACAGTGAAGTGCCACTGCGTTTTCATAGTATTCATGGCGCCAATGCAGGCATTTCGAATAGTGGATTAACTGCATCTCGTCCCAATTCATTGGCTGAGTTTAATGATGCCATTGTCTTTAGCAATCGTCCGTTGCGGAATCGTGAACTCTTTGAGGTGGAACTGGAAACGATGGTGCGTCATTGGTCTGGTAATATAGAGATTGGGGTAACTGGTACACGACCAGAGGATATACAGCTGGCACCAAATGCAACAGATCTAGAGGCTAACGATACCATCATTCTGTGCGGTCCAATGATATTTCATAATCGCAAAACCATACGTACCAATGTACTTATCGATTTGGACACACTTGGTCCGGGCACACGTGTCGGTGTTATGCGCAATGGCGACTTTATACATTTCTTTGTCGATGGCATGGACCAGGGACCCGCCGGAGAATGTCATGCACCCAACATTTGGGCCATCATTGATCTCTATGGTATGTGTGCACAGGTTAGTTTGACACAAACCCAAATGGATATACGTGCTCCATATGCCACAAGCGAGAACTCTCAAAGCTGTCAGGCCACATCTGTCATACAACATCCGGCATTGGAAACAAAACATCGTTGGACCTTCGTATCTGGCAATGTGAGCCTAACCAAAGACTGGACAGAAGCATCCCGTTTCACAGGTTCATCAGCTGCACTCTCGCATTGTCTGGTCTTCTCCCAAAATCCATTATGTATAGGTTCACCCTTCGAAATAAAACTGACCTCTATTAATCCCATGCTTGCGGGTAAGTCAGTTCATAATTAATGCTTTGCCTTTTTTGTTTCATGCGCTTCATCTTTTAGGCTGCCTCAGTATTGGAATAACAGATCTCAATTTGGCAGACGAGATTGTACGCAAGAAGCTGCCAACTAGCCTTAAGCGTATTCCAGCCAATGTTTGGTATGTAACTGGAAACGAGGTGCGCTATAACTCCACTTGCTTACAGCGCTCATTGGCTTCCCTGGAGTGGCTACGCGTTGATGATCGCATAACGCTGGAACGTGTGGAAAACTCTCTTAACATCTTGCTTAACTCAGAGAATGTTAATATACAGTTCCATAATATACCCAATGAAGTATATGTAGTGGCTGAGCTGCAAGGATCGACCATGGCTGTGCAGGTAGTATCGACACAGGGGCCAGCATCACCATTGCGTCCTTGTAGCCTACGCTTGCAGGATTCAATGGATTTTGGTATGGATCCGCTCAATAAACAGGATAGCTCAATGCTTGAATCTATTGATTCAGAGGCACAAATCTATGAATTTGTGGATATATCCAACAAGAATGTACGACTCTCTGATGATCGACGCAGCGCTGCCAGAAGCAAATCCTTCAATCAAGCCATTGTCTGCCTAAACAAACCCCTGTGCAAGGGTGAGGGCATTAGCATTAAAATCGATGCAGTTAACAACAAGTGGAAAGGTACGCTCAGCTTAGGCGTATTAGCTGCTTGCCCACAACCATTATCAGTGCCAGTGTCGCTTTTAAACTGCAAGCGTAGCTGTTGGCTAACCACACACGATTATATCAATATCAATGGACAGGTTATGGCATCCAAATATGGTGAAGCACTCGAACATATACAAGTTGGCACTGTTATTACACTGATATTTACACACGCTGGAAATTTAAGTAAGTTTTAAACAGCAACATTAGAAATTCGAATAAGATTTTTTTAATTGCTTAAATTTTTAGTCGTGATGGCGGGTTCCACAAATTTTGAAGAACTGGGCACCGATTTACCTAGTCATGTGTATCCCATATTTGATATTTATGGCAAGTGCGAGAAAATCACATTGCTGACGGGCAGTGATGCAGCACGAAATGGCAATGCCAATGGTACACCTATATTGGAGGCGCCGGAAGCATTGGAATTGGACAATATGCCACAGCAGTGTGAGAAGGCACATTTGGAGATGCACGAAAAAGAGAAGGACACCGAACAATTAAGCGATAGTGGCAGAGAGTTACCAGCTGGTGCAACAACATCAGCTACTGCAGCTACTTCAGCTACTGGTAATATTATGTAAGTAAATTATATTTTAATAAGTGCTTAGCGAGATTTTTGCTTAAAACTGTATCGTTGTTGCACAGGACACGTTCGGTCATGGAGAGCGTCTCAGATAATTTACTGCTGAACATTTCCATTAAAAATCGTACACTGGAACAGCAGCGTAATGAACTAGGCGGCTCCTCCTCCACGTGGTAATTACATAGTTAATTCATTATGTATATATATATATCTGTATCTATAGAAGATTCTAATATTCATCTTTCCATTGCATTCAACAGTTGTCTTCGCGAATCCCTGCAATTGCAGCATAATACAAATTTGAATATACAGCGAAGTCAGAGTACCCAAAGATTTCAGAGTTCATTAAATACATCAACGGTTGGTGTTGGCAGTAGCGGTGCGGGTGGTGGTGGCTGTGGAGGTGCTGCTGGTACCAGTAGTTCCAATGCAGCTGGACAAGCACATGCAACGAATGCCGTCTATGATACGAACAAAGAGTATGATGAGCAACCGTTATGCTCCAATGTAGTGGCACCTACTATGGATAATTCACATGAATCGGAGCATACAGAAAATAACTCCCAAGTAGCTGTGGATGATACCAGCGAACGTGAAGTTGCCAGTGATACTGGTGACAATGTGCTCGAGGATGATGAAATTGATTATATGAATCATTTATTGCTATTGCAACAGTTACAACAGAATGAATATACACGCATGCAGCACCACCAGATGCCAGACCAAATATCTTTACTGAATCTTGATCTCACCTCACTCAACTCCTTTGAATCTGACACCAATTCCAGCAATGCACGTGAATCATTGCGTACGGCACCTGCTGCAGCGGTTCTGGAGCAGAACGATTGCGATTATCTAAAGCAAGTGAAACGTTTCTGTGCATCTTTGGTGCTTCCGCGTGCTTTTTTTGATATACGCCTAGAGCCCATATGCTTCTGCTGCAAATGCAATGGCAATAGTAACGGAAACGGCGATAAGCTGGAGGGTTGGGTGTACTTTAAGCTTAACCAGCAGACAGTCAATGCGTTGAGCACATCAACTATGTTGGCTACCGGCTCATCTACAGCACAAGTACACTTGGATTTAAATGGAGATTGGCTACCGTTTTATTATATGACACGTGTGGATAAAATTCGAGCCATATTGGATCGAGGACAACCGTTGCCGCTTGAAATGGATGAGGATACGGTTGCAGCAACGCACAAAGATGAGCCTGGTACACGGCTGGAACTATATTACTCACCCAATGCTACTGTTATAGAACCAGTACTCCCACAGCATCATTATGTGTCCGAACAGGGCGTACATCGTATCTCAACATCATTTGAGGTGTATGTAAGACGACAATCCATCTCTGGTGTAACCACAGGTAAAGCCGCTGCCGAAGCCAAACGACGAAGCCTAACACATACAACCGAAAATGAAACTAACAATGACACAGGATCAAGCATTGGTGTCACCACTACCAATAACTGTGGCAACACCAGCACATTAAATGAATCTTCTGTGCATCTGCTTAATGATCTCTGTTGGTTTACCAAAGAGGCAGGTGCATGCATCATAAATGCATTAATCATTAAACTTGGACGTGTCGAGGAGCCCACGACCGAAACCTAAATAAAACCTATAATCGATAATCATTAATAAACCTAGTCACTAGCTCGCAGCCGAATTTGCTAATCTTACCTCGTTACATATGTTAATATCCGCCGCCTACGCTTACCACAAATTCGCATACCCCTTTATAAATATACTTTATATATCGATTAATTTCCTCTAGTAACTGCAATTTCTAAATAAAATACACAAACTTTAACTATTTTCTATAATGTTGGAAATGTTTTTCTATCTACTCTATCTACACCCTTTTAAAAAGAGTGCAGTTTCTTGAAGGAAAATTGGTACAAGTCACTTTTAATGTAGGCAATTGGGATTGTTTTCAAATAAGATGTCTTCTATACATCTTCAACAAACTTATTCATCTGTCAACTGCTATTGAAAGCCACATGAATTATCCTTTTTGAAAATCTAAATATTACTCTGGAATTATCCAAATTATTTTAAAAATTTGCTATAACCAACGTTGCGCTCTCAACAATTATTTGGCCTTAACACCCCCAAGGGGTACAGCCTGATGCAGTATTTCCCTTCATGCGTTCCTGCTCTGTGCGTGTCTTCTCGAATTGATAATGCCAAGCAACGCCAGGACTTCCGTCACTTAGTCTTGCCATTCTAGCCGGGTTCTACCCCGTCCACCAAATGCCGCATCAAATACTTTACGAACTAGAGTTGGTTCTTTCATACGAGCTAGAGCTTGTCCTTCCATACATGACCTACCCAGCAAAGTCTCATCATATGAATTCGCTTGAACACAATAATGTCCACGTAGAGCTCATACAGCACACATCGTTCCAACTAATACGATATGTGTCGTTAACAATTCCACGATAAAATGCTGCTTATTCTTTAGAATTTGAAGCAGCAACAACAACTACATATAATACGTAGAGTACAGTATTCACTCTGTACACAGAATGTTAACCAACTCACAATAATCTTTAGAGTAAGTTTATTTACTGTAGGTTATCAAATTACAGTACTCGCAATGATACATTAAACTTAAAAAAAAGCAAAAAAAAAAATAAAAATAAATAAAAATTAGATAAAGTAAAGAAACCAATACAAATGCATTTACTTTTGTCTTAAGTGCTAAGAATTGTATGTTTATGTTTAGGATAAAAGAAAATAATTTTTTGGTGCTTTTGGAATCATCATTATTGTTTATTTGATTATTTGAATTCCATTCATTTAGTGTCGCTTTGTTATTCAACTAATATGCAAAATGGTCGATTAGAAATTTTTTTTTTAAATTTTTTGCTTCATTTCATTTTTTTTTGTTTTTTTGTTTGTTGTTGTTGTTGTTGTTGTTTTTAAGTTGTTGCATCCATGCAGCAGCTCGTGTCTATCTCTAACTCTATTTTTGCCTCTGTCACTGCTACTGCTATCTGCTAACTTCTAACTACCTCCGCCTCAAATTCTGCCATTGCCTTTGCCATTGTCGTCTGCTGCACTTAATCAAATCGTTTGTTTTATACGCTTAGCTTATATATGTTGTAGCTTATATATGTTTACAGTTTGCCAGTGCATATACAAAAAATTTTTTTTCTTTTTACCCATGTTTTGTATATGGTTTAGTAAAATGTTGTTTTATATGTTGTGTTTTGTTGCTGCTGTTGTGGTTGTTGTTGGGGGGTAGGGGGGAGGGTTGTTGTAGTTTATGTTGATTTTAATTTTGATGATGGTGTTGTTGGTGTTGTTATCGTCATCGTTGTTTATCGTTAGCCAATATGAAATATATATTATTTAAAAATATATTGAATACCGCAGACGATTTACAGCATAAAGCAGCTCACTCGACATCCATGGCATGGTCACTAGAGCCATTGCCACCGGCAGTCTGCGCATTATTGTCCACATCCATTTTATCACCAGATGCACTTGATTCGGCACCATTTTGATCTGCATTCGCTGTATCCTTTGGAGGTGTTGTTGTCGGTTTTGGTGGTGGTTTCGGTTTTGAGCGTGTTATTACCGAACTGACACATGCGTTTAAAGTCTGAACTTCTTGACGTACAGCTGATGCTTGTACAGGACTATCAACGGTACGTGGTGATTGAGTGAATTTTGATAAATTGCTATCAAGCCATTTTTGTGCCTTATCCGCTGTCTCAGCAATATTTATAAACTCAGTTTCCGTTAGATGATCATACTTGGGTACACCTTTACGGAATTCAGCAACAGCCAAACGGGCAAACGCAATGCTATTCTTAAGTTCATCAAAAACATTCGGACATTGTTCATAGTCGTTGGCACGACTTTTAATTGGATCAGTTTGTTGCTGCAATGCGACGAGGCGGTTATTATATGTCTCACGTTCGCAATCCTCGCCCTCCTCATACAGCCAATTCTCGAGATCATTTAGCTGTGCCACAATTTTTTCGCGCTCCACCTCGACCACAAAACGTTCAAGTGCGCCACCCTGGTTAAGCATTATTAAATATTATAAGTTGCTTTATATTTTATATAATATCAATTTCAATAATAAATACATACCTGTAACTTATTTCGCATATCATAAACAAATTCCTCCAATGCATTCTTGGCATCAATACGTTCCGTTTCCTTTTGATCATTACCAATCATCTTAATCTCCTGTTGTGTTAATTTAGCTAGGTCAGCCATATTGTAACCATGAGTTGTCACATCCATTGTTAATTCAACAGTTTTAGGGGTCTTTTTCTTTGTCTTATCTTGTCCCTAAACAAACAAACAAACAAAAAGAAGAAAAAATACAACCAAAGAGCAAAAGGGGGAAGAAAGAGAGGGAGAAAAAGAAAGAAAACATGAGACAAATTTTATAAACAAGTTACTTTTATATTATTAATAATATGTTTTTCTTTTCTCGAATCTTAAAGCCAATGGAAATAGGAAATAGCTCGAAGCGGACAACAACAAAGCGAAGAGGAAAAACAGCTCAAGCAACAGCCTACAATATGAGCGAGAGATTGTGAATTGTGTATATATATATATATATATATATAAAAAAAAAAAAAAAAAAAATCGAATAGCATTCAATGGATAAAAGGCGCATTTGTATATAAGAAACGTCACGTAACGTTATTGTGTTTAATTAAAATAAAAAAATATAAAAAGAAATTAAATCTTAAAGCGTATTTTAGGCAAATTGTGTAACATAATTAAAGTTGTTATTTTTTTCTTTATTATTTTTTTTTTTCTCTATATTTTGTTCTTGTAGGAGCACACAGGGTAGGCGGCGGCTTATGAGCGGTCTTCTTCATTCGTTTTATTATGAATATAGAATTATTATTATTATTGTTTTAATAATAATAATTGATGTTTGGGTGGAAAAGGAAAAGCGCAAATAAACTTTGTGCTTACATTTTTTTTTTTTTTTTATGTTTTTCTCTTTACAAAATTTTCAATTTCTTGATATATATATATATTTTTTTTCTTTTGATTTTTTCATTAATTTTTTTTTTTTATGATAAATTAAAATTGCTTAATGTTCTTATTATTTGTTTTAAATTTGAAAACGTACCGAACCAAACCAGCCCTTGACCCGTTGTGCCCACCCTTGTCCGCCAGGTGATGAGGCAGTTGTATTATCATCCTCATTCTCACAATATGCCTAAGAGAGATCAAAACGCGAGCGCGCAATATCCAATTGTTTTTGGTAATTGTTGTAATAGTAATAGTAGTAGTATTTGTAGCAGTAGTAGTAGTAGTAGTAGTAGTAGTAGTAGTAGTAGTAGTAGTAGTAGTAGCAGTTTTGGTAGTAGTGGTAATAATAATTCTATACAAATCTCGCATATATACATACATATATATATAAATATATATATATATATATATAAATATACATATATATATATATATATATATGCATATATAAATTTATATATGATAAACAATTTTTTCTTTTAATTTTATAAACAACAGCAACTACATCAACACTAAACTGGGAATGAAACCAAGCCTTAAGCGTTATCAGAAAACACACAAAGCAAATAAAAATAAAAACAAAACAAAATAGAAAAAACAAAAACATTTAAAAAATAAACTAACAAAGAAAATATATTAAAAATATATATAGTATGACCACCTTTTCATAAGAAAATTCATAAAAGTTATTCGAATAAAAAATATAACATTTTCAATCAATAAATAAAAATATATATAATAATGAATTTATAGGTATATACTTAAAGAAATATGTATATATATATATATATATATATATATATATAAAATAAACGTTTTAAAGTTAGCTTCAAATATTAACAAATAAATTACAGAAAAAAAAACCAAGCGACATGCGGCAATTAAAACTTTATGATTTTTTTTTAAATCATTTTATAATCTCCTTATATGATCAGAAAGCTTTTGAGCAAAAATTTATTTATATACGTTAATAAAATCTAACTAAACTATTCCGAAATTTGTAGAATCATAAAATGTGTACGTCACTTTCGAAACCTTGGCAAAAATACTTTCTGGTTAGTTCTAAAAAAAAAAAAACTTACGATATAAAGTTGATATATGAAACTTTCTGTATTTTATTTATTTCTGTATTCGTAAGGTTTAGGAATTCTGGGAAATTTCAGATTTAAGTGAACTCTCTTAATATATTAAGAAAAAAGTACCTAATACAATAATTAATAATTAATTTTTAATGAATATTTTTAAAGACAATTTATATCATTTATAATATAGTTAAATAAAATAAATCATATTTTTTTTTTTTAATAAACACTTTGGTTGAGTAAATTTACATAAAAATGCTAAAAAGCAAGAAATAGCTTATATATATATAAAAAATAAAATAACTTTCCATTAAATAAAATAAAAAAAAAAAATTTGGTTTCATCCCCCATCTAAAAACTTTATAAAAATAAGCTACTAAAGCAATATAGAAAGAAAGATAGAAAAAAAAAAAACCAATGGCAATATGATAAAGCTGGCCCGATTCGTTGATTGATATATGAGATGGTATCATAAGAATTTTGTTAGCAAAGGGAAAAACACTTTGAAAAAGGGTTAGAAAACTGCGAATATTACGAGCAGCACCTAAACAACAACAATAATAATAATAATTATAACAACAACAACGACAACAACAATAACAGATTATGCAACTGATGATGAAATACTGAATAATAATAATAAATGAATGGCTAAATGATAAATGTTGGTTATTAAAGCTAAGAAAACTTACCTCCTGTAGGCTGCCTTCAGCTGGTTCACTGGCATTGGTAGCCACCTGTTCGCCCGATGCCTTTTCCTCGACAGGAACTTGTTCTGCAGCAGCGGTAGCCTCTTCCTGATCTTTGCGATCAACAAGTGTGACCGATGAGATTAGTACAATGCCATTGTGATCGATACGCACTTTAAGTTTAATTTCTTGACTTTCACCACATTCTGCTTTTTTCCAAACGCCAATTGTATGATCTGGATATGGTATTTGCTGACCATATACAATTGATGCATTGAATGGTCCCTTACGACTAATGGTAACAATACGACTGAACGGTGATGGATGGAATTGTGGAAAGATTTCAATTTCGCCATTTGATGATGAGCCATCGCCATCCCATAGTACTTTAATAGCATAATTTTGTATATCAGTAACACCAAATTCTCGTACACGCACAGCCGGTGCCATAATGGCACATTGAAGTGCCGCGCCACGTGATACAGCCTCATCCTGATTAAGTGTAGTGCTTGCCGGTTTGTTGAAGACCTTATAATAATAATAAAAAAAAAAAACAATTATAGTTTCAGCTTGTAATATGTAAATGAAAAACCTACCTGCTCGATTATCTGTTTAATTGCCGGAATACGTGAGCTACCGCCGACAATTTCAACAGAATGTATATCATCAAGTTGCAACTTAGACTCGACCAAAAGTTTCTTAAATGTTTGCTCAACACGTTCTAAAATTGGGGCGCAAAGCTCTTCCATTTGCGAACGCTGCATGGATGAACTGACATCAACATCGTTCAAGAAGCATTCAATATTGAGTGGAAGTTTGGTACTATTTGCGGACATTTGCTTCTTTAACTTCTCAATTTCAGTTAGCAAACGCAAATGGGCACGTGCATTAGTTTTGGCATTGATCTTATAGCGTTCAAGAAACTCTTTACTAAAATAGTCGGCTAATGCCATGTCGATGTCGCGACCACCAACTTGGTCCCAGGTACTTGCAAGCATCTTAAGTTTACCCTGGGTGAATACACAGGCGCTGACCTGCAGCGCCGAATGGCCAAAATCAACAAAAATAACATTTCGTGGCTTATCCTCAAGCAAATCATTTTTATAGAAGCCATAAGAAAGCGCAGTGGCAGTTGTCTCATTCATTAGACGTAACACATTGAGACCAGCAATTTGTGCCGCATCGAGTAATGCCCGACGCTCAGCATTGGTAAAAAATATGGGACAGGCAATTACACAGTCATTAACCTGCGTTTGCATAGCTGCTGCTGATGTCTCCTTTAATTTTGTAAACAGCATAGCAGTTAGTTGTTCTGGAGAGAAATGCTGATCCTCATTCAAATAATTGACTTTAATGCCAATACTACCATCATTGCGCGATTCTACGCGCGCTGGAATGCTCTTAAGTTCATGTTGTACATGTGGATCGTTAAATTTACGGCCAAGCAATCGCTTAAAGCCTCCAACTGTGTTTTTCATGTTTGTCACCTGTTGGTTCTTGGCGGCAACGCCAATAATGCGTTTCTTCCCATCAAAAGCAACAAAGGAGCTGAAGAAAAATTGATAAAAAAAAAACAAAAAGAGAAAAAAACCAAACGGATAAATATTATATTTAATGAGCAATCCCTCTCTTATATGCTAAATAGTGCTTTTAATGTAAATTTACAGAATTTAGCAAACGGAATTGTTTATTTAAATGTTTCTTTTGCCGGTAGGTGGCGCAATTACTATGAGAAAGCACACTAGCTAATCTTTTATATTGTGGGTAGATAAACTATTGATAATTTTTTTTTTTATATAATATAAAAAATGTTAACCGCGAAATATAATTCTGTATGAGTCTTTTCATTTAATTGCATAAGTCGTTAATACCTGCTCAGAGTAATTAACTTTTTATAGGATATGCGAAGTTTAAAACATCGCGTCAAATATGGCCAAAAGTGTTTCTACAAAGCTAAATAAAATAGTCATGTACATATATACAGACACGCACAGATACACACAAATATATACATATATATATATGTATATATATATATATAGATGAATTCGTAAACAGTGTCGTATATGAATATAAATTTATATGTATGCATGTATAAACAGAACATATATATAAATTGCGAGATCACGTTTTGCCGGCTTTAGTTTTATTTTTGACGAATTTTATTACGAATGCTTTGGCAACTTGCTCTCTATTCTATTCACCTCAACAGCTGCTGATGCTGTTGTTTCTGTGTTCTCTTTTCTTTGATGCTGATTCTGTTGCTACTAACTGACCGCACAGCATGACGCATGCGATGATTTGCGCGCTCTGTGCCTGTATGCGTACATACTGGCCAAATCAATAAGGAAAAAAAAAAACATATTTGCAAATGTGGAAATTGCGCCCACGCAGTCTACACCATTTATAAATTAAGAATTTTAGTCAAAAATAAAATCAGAAAAAAAAAATTGGGACGAGATCTGATTTAAATATGGAACATAGCACAGTCAATGCAACATTTCAAAGTTGTCTCTCATTAATTTGCAATGCTTTTTATGGAGTGCAACCGAAGCCAAATTTAGGCCTAGCAATTAGCTCACAATTGCATATAAGTATACACATATATATATATACATGCATATATGAAATTGTAAAAAGAATTTTTTTTTTCTGTGTATAAGCGTTACCAGTGACAACAACACTGGAAATTTCTAGGCGCGCATACAAGCATACGTATACGACGCACACACACACACATCACAATACACAGGCACATATTTATGGGCATGACTTACAATTATACATAACCTCAAAGAATGAGAGCAACTATTATGCACAACACAGAACGAGAACTTTCCGCCAATAAGCAATAGCAGCAAAAAACATAATTATAACCTACAGTCCTATTTTTTTTTTGTTAATACTTACGGTGTTGCACGCAGGCTGTAGTCATTGGCGAGGGTCTCAATGCCTCCGGATCTGGCTGCCGCTACATAGCAGCCCTCGTTACCGAAATCGATGCCAATCACAGACATTTTTTCGCTTTTTATTTCGACTGCCGATTCGATTGATTGATTTAGTTGTACTATTTATTGGTTAGACTTTGTTGCCTAGTATTCTTTCTTTTTTTATGGGGCGGCTTCTTAATTTGTACAGCAACTGAAAGTGAAAATAGAAAATTAGTTAAAAAATCACTTATTTACACACATACACACACGAGTCAAATATATATTTAAATTGACATATGATTCCAGGATTCGAAAAATATTTACACTCAATTTTAGATTGTTAAATAGATTGTTGCCTTTTAAAAGAAAATATGTTCAAATGGACTACCCACTGATTTTTATAGCATGTGTTTAACTCTTTTATATATTAAATATGTAAGCTTAGAAAAAATATATATATATATATCTGAACGCACATTTGTTGCCAGGTTTTTGTATGTAAACTCTTTATACTTAATTTAATAATGTAATATATATAAACCGCTTCAATCTTTAAACCGCGACAGACACGTTTTTACAGCGTAATGAAAATTAAAGCGGCGAGACGTCGACTGAAAATGGTACCGAAACTTCTCGAAGCGTTTTCATCGAATATCCGATTAATCGATAATTTTATAAAATATATATATACAGAAATCTATAAAGCTTATAGGTACCAAATAATGGTAACGAAATTTCAAATAGTTTTTTGTTATCGACTATTTCGATATTTTGTCATATCAAAAAATACTAAACAAGTTTTTTTTTCTTATACGTTATACGATATTAGAGTTTAAAAATTAAATTTGATAATATGATTTACGATAACTACAATTAAATTAAATTTTATTATTATGTATTTAATTATTAATATTGTACATAATTTGTATTACACTTATTTTTATTTTTCTTATACTTACATTAATTTATTTTTAAATTATACTGTTTTTTTTTTTAAATTTATGTATGTATTTATATACAGACATAATAGCATTTGCTATTAATTAATTAGAGCCTTTTTATTCAATTGGAAGTGGCTTATTGCAATAGACCAATTTAAATGATGTTAACATGACCCTTTGCCATTATTTCCTAATAATGGTATATAAATAATTTAATAAAATAAACAAACACATTTTTTATCTAGCATTCAACAGGAATTTTATTACACATTGAAATATGCATAGTCCTTTTAAACTTAAACCAAGTGCGCAAAACAAATTGTTAGTAGGAATGGTTGACATCGATACATTACCGAAAATAATATTAATAACTAATAAACTTAGACTAGATAGCATTTTTATGCATCTCAGGAATAATTTTGAACACATCAAACATTCATTTTTAGTTGAATAGAAATATCAGAGATTCAATTTTGAATTAAACACGAAACCGTAACCAAAATTTTTTTTTCTACTTTTTTTTGATTTTATAATTTCTTTTTTGTATTTGTATACTCAAGTGTTTTAGTTTCCGTTTTTTTCTCCGATTTCGTACCTTGTTTTATATAAATATTATTTTTTCTTTGAAAACTCTTCTCTAGATATGTACTAAGGGCTTAAGCCAGTTCTATCGTTGTTCCGTTCTGTGTGAATTACGTAGGAATTATCACGTACGTAATCCATTTGCTGAAGGTAACGAGTTTCTAAGGTCACTAAGGTGCTAATTATGTTGAGTATAATCGTTGTCTGTAAATAGTATTCAACAGGGAATGTATCTTTTAGTAAGCGGTATGGTCTCCAGGAATGATTTTTTTCATTTGTTTTTAAGGGTTATTGAGTCTTTTGCAATTCGATCATTTAAATACTAAGCAGTCTTCCCGGTCCCAATATTACTTGTCAACATCTTAAATAGTTTTCTGTTTGTCTATACTCTCACAGCTGCGCCGCCAGACCCGACGCAGATATATTATCTCCAGCACCAGCTGTTTTCTTAGCTACACGACATACCAGAACAGGCGCTACGCAAATCTCCACTTCAATCCTTTGGTATTCATGACCATATTGTATATACTCATTCCAACATGGCACAGGATTGCTTGCGCTCATATGCATTCGTGGTGCTTGTTTTTGTGCGGATGTCGCGAAACTATCATCTAGAACCAATTGCACTGACTCGGGATTAATCTGTATAAAACATTAATGGTTAAATATATAAATAGCAAATTATGTAGATACAACACTTACAAACTGTGATTTGCAGACATAACGATGGGCAGTCAATGCTGCTTTTGCCGCCGCAGCACGAGTATTCTTCCATTCGGAGTTGGCCGTGGTCAGTATAGCTTGGTAGGCCAGTGTATGTACATGTATTCTAGAGACTTTACGGCGTTTTGAGTCTGTTTTTCGTTGACCATAATAATCCTCCAACAAAAAAATAAACACTTGTCGCATTTGATCCAATGTATTGGCAATGCGTGGATTCCAGTCGGTGGCAAGCGTTGTGCGACCGTGCTCTAGCACTTGTCGTAGATTAGACAGTTCCTGCTCATTCATTCCTAAAGAGTCTACATAGGGCAGCACATATTGACGTAGTTGTTGAATCAGTTTTAGCTCCACATAACTAGCAAACTCA
>JBAMBS010001672.1:0-47391 GCA_037044455.1 Zygothrica quintamaculata | reverse complement strand
GAGAGAGTGTGTGTGATTTAAGTAGCATCGATTGAATTACATATTGCAACTAGAAAATAAAATCATTGCATTGGCATTAGAAGCCTCAAATCGGTATCAGTCTGAATTCTCACAGATTTGCGCATATTTATCGCGCCAGAAATCGTCACTGAAATTCATTTCATTATCAGCTGCACATCGAGACGGAACAGCCGATCAGCTTCAGTGAACTGTACTTAACACTAACTAAATCTGACTATACCATATATAAATATAAATATAATAAATATATATATATATTTATATATATATATATATATATATATATATATATATATAGGTGATAAAGTGCATATTGAATCCTGTGTTGCAGTTTCGGTTTGTGACCGACACTAACGGGTAATTGGCACGACCAATAAGTTCATAAGGTTTACTCGTTTTTGCGATCACAAATTCTGAAATTGCAATAAAAAGCAACGTATCAAAATATATATTATGTTAATAAATATATATATAAACATCTATTCAAATCTATAAACATTTATAATATAATGTGAGATTATACTTAAAGATGTTTTGGACAAAGGGGGGGAAAGAAAAATGTGAGTTCAGTGATGTGGCAAATGTGAAAACTATGAGATACTTTTCATATTTTTTTTTGTTTTTGCTTGTTATTGTTTTAAAAATTGTGTCCCAAGTTTTCACAGTGAGTGTGCAACTATATATATATATATATATATATTTACTATATATAGATTTGTTACTATATAAAAAAAACAATGATATAATAATTTCTTATTAAACATTAGAATCCTTTTTTTTTTTTTCAATATTTTATATAGATTTATGCAAGGATATTAAAGGAAAAATGTGTAAAATTTTGAATATCTAAGATAATCCTTTTCAGATTGAAACATAGTTACTGTCTTTGTTTGCTCTAAATAAAGTTTTTTGAACATTTTTTTTTTATTTAAAATGTAAATTTAAAATTATATATAGATTCGTTTCGAAGTTGAACTAAAACAAATATTGCTTGACACCTGTTCAAATTGTAACATAATTTATATTCAGAAGCCAAATCGAATCTTTTTCTAGGAAAATTTGTTTAGCTACTTGATATGTAAATGGAAAATGTTCGCATGGAAAAGCATTACAAAGTACCTTAAATATATATACATATGTATGTATATTCTTAGTAAAATCAAACATGAAACGAAAACATATATACACACACACACATACACAGAGAAAACAAAGCTTAAAGAAGCTCAGCGAACAATTTGTAATTTTTGTATCTATAAGATACATTTGCTGCCATGAAAAACTAACGACATTTGCGTGTGCGTTTCGTTTTAGTATTCGCGGTTGATATTTTCGGCCATATTTAAGCTGCCTCCCTATATTCTCTTATGCCATTGCCATTGCCATTGCCGTTGCTTCTGTCTGTCTGAACAGCATTTATTTTAGGCTTTTTCGTTTTGTCTTTTTCCTTTTTATGTTTTTGCTTACGTTTCCATCTTATCTGCTTTTAGGCGTTAAAGATGTCAAACTTTTGTCATTGACATTCGATTCGATATAGTTTTACATACAAATTTGTTTATTTGGTTAACATATGTATATTGAGAACAACAAATATCCTGTATCCTGCAATATCCTTAGTCCTTATGTTTTAAATATGTATAAAACTGAAGCTGGTTAACTTTAACTAAGCAAACATTTAATTCAAGTAGTTATTTTCATATCTTTCATGCAGTTATTTTGCAGCTGCTTCTACTTCATTAACCATATATATTTATAATAAACATATTAGATATATATTTAAGTATGTTTATGTATATATGATATATATAAATTTATATATGTATGGTATTTACTTCACGTGTTTAGCTTAAATAATCCTAAGAGGATTTATAAGAAATTCTTTGCTTTTTTCCCTATGTGTTTGACAGGTTATTTCCCATAGAATTACTCATACTTGTGCACAATTGTATTATATATATATATATATATTTTTCTCTTATGTATGTCTCTTAATAACACTTATATATTATTTTTCCAAAAAATCATAATCATTGGGTTCTATACATCAAAATTTGCTTTAAAATGTCAACGAAAGTTTTGCATATATACTAAATTTTTTTATATATAAGGCAAAATTTTGAGAGATAAAATTATCAGTTTAATTAAATGAGAATATTATAAAATTTACTTTCTTAATGTTTATTTAAAAGTTTTCCTTAAAGAAGTTATTCATTTCATATTATGCAGTTAATTATAGCTATGAAATTTCTAGCATCAATACAAAAACTTGCATGTAAATCTTGCATAGCTTTATACAGCAACGGGGTAACATGCAGTCGGGTCACAAACCATTTTGTATTGCCTGTCATTTGCACTCAAGCAATTACCAAATTCGATTTTACATTCACATCCAAATCCACATCTAAATCCAAATCAAAATTCAGACGACACTCATAAATATCCTGGTAAGTAGCTTCACAAGGGTAAGTTTTGTTTTTGGTACTTATATGAAGAGAGTTGTTTTCTGTTTTTCTGCTTTTTTTTCTATTCTCTATTGATTTTTCGTATTCCTTTGTTTTAATACAAGGATAACATATATATATATAAACATATATATATATACATTAATATAAATGAGATGTAAAAGGTTTGAGGAACAGATTTTATGTTTTAGTATTGTTATTTGTATTTAGCTTGTTTTATTCTATTTATCTCTAATTTTGTTATTTGTCTCAAAAAAAAAAAAAAAAAACAAACAAGAAAATAATTAACATAAAAAAAGCTTTTCAACTTGTTTGAGGCCCACATGGCGTATGAACAATACCCCGAAATGCGCATTTATTATTTATCTTGCAGCAAAAAACGTATTTAAATGGTAAGTAAAAATGCCTTAAACATTCTTAAATATGTATAATTAATTTGCTTTTGTTTTTCATGTAATTAAACAAATTAAAAAGTTTGAATTCTAATGAAAAAGTAAAAAGTTTTAATTATTATTCATACTTTTGGCTGTCGTTCCATATTTTCAATTTAAAATGGCTTAAATAGTATCTAATTTAACAGTACATCAAAGGACATTACGAAACAGGAATTAAGAAATTAAAATATAAAAATTAAAATTATTATGCAAATGTATAAGTTAACTTTTATTTAATAAACATTTTATAGCAGCATATAATGAACGAATTTATTCTTCAGGTCAAGTATATATACTTCACAGATCTATATATATATATATATGTATATATCATATACTTTTTGTATTACTTTTGTTGCAGAACCAAACTGTTTGTGGTCAGCTGAGCAATTGGCCATTTAAGCTTCGGATTTATGGCCATTTGTTGTATTTGGTTTATGGTTTAATAATCACGTTCAATAATAAGGTATTACAACAGAAACTGTATCAACGGAAGTTGAGGAAACCAATTGAAGTTGCCCTTCACTAAAAATAAAATCGAGAAAGTGAAAAAGAGAGAGAGAAAGAGAGTGACGGACCACGAAAGCAAAAATGTAGTTTAAGTGCGTTGGCCACTTGATAATTAGTTGGCTGGTCGATTGGGTGAAAGGAATGGCATATCGTGTTGGGTTCATTAAGCTTCAATGTCCTCATCAGCTGTCACACAAAATACCGTTAAGGATTACGTAACTGGCCTGCACCTTACACAAATGAAGTGAAGTACATTAGTACGTTAAAAAAACGGTTCTAAATGAGAAAGGAAGAGAAATCGAAAGAGACAGAGAGAGAGAGAGAGAGAGAGAGAGAGAGAGAAAGGGAGAGCCGAGCTATGTGTATAAAGATTTGGCCACAAAATTTCAAATCTTGGCTCACTTTTATTCAATTAACAGTAAATTGTACACAAGAGACAAAACAATTTGGCAAACAATGTGGATTTTCAAGTGCATGAAGTGGGCAATTGAATACAGCATCAAAGATATATATGTATATATATATATATATATATATATATATACAAATTGTTCAACAAAATTGACAACAAATTGTAAATCGTTTAGCAATCCCATTTGGCATACTGACAACCTTTGAATATAGTCTGCAATTTCAATCAAAATAAATTTCATAGTTTCTCAATCTACTAAGTTACTAAGAAAACATTACAAGACATTTAATTAAAATGATATATAACAAAATAAATATATAGAAATATATACAAAAAATAATTCATGTATGTTTATATTAATTGAGAACTATTGTAAGTTATTTAATATAAACTAAGCTTATTAATATATTATTTTGCTAGCGTTAAATTTCAAGTTAATTTCAATATAATATGTTGTTCGCCCTTTTGTTGCTTTCTCGCTCTCTCTTTCTCGAAAGGCCCAGCAACAGTGATCATCATCAGCATTTACTCTGTTATCATTCTGACTCGGTTATGCAACAAATATATAATAATGTCTGTATTTATAAACAGATTTAAAGTTTTATAAAGTGTTTGGGCACTGTAATATGATTATATATGAAATGTCCTTTTATGTAGAGCGAACAGTACTTCTGCATGAACAACTGCTGCCTGCTGTGTATATAAACAGAGTTGATATTGAAGTGCTTTGAAATTGAAGTTTCATTTTAATACAATTCTATTCTCCAGCAAGTTGTGCTATGTATAGGACATTTCTCATAGGAAAACTAGTGTTTGGCAATGCAGGCAGGATTCTTAAAATTATTGCATAAGATTTGATGCCTCTTGTGACTAGATTCAACTGCAGCTTTTCGTTTTATAATAAAAATAAGAAAATAACATGCTTTTATATTATTATTTTAGGTGATTCTGTGTATGGTTCTTAGGTGAATAAAAATTGCACAACTGGGTAAACAGCTGCAGGAGTTGTGCGTATAGAAATATAAATAGAAATAAGTGGAACGAGGATGCACAGACTACTATTAAGTCGTAGACAAGGCACAACTTTCAATCAAATGTGGGCTTAGTTCTGCATAACATGCACAAACATGCACACTCATGCACAGGCTTGCACACAGACAAGCATGCACACACAGACACATACAGATAGACCCTCACATGACCTGGAAAATGTTGTGCACTTCAGACAGAAAGGGACGTAAAAGAGAAAGATGATGTTGTTGGCAATGTTGATGTAGGATTGAGGGTTGGACTTGGGCTTGGGCTTGGGATTGAGCTTAACACATTTACCCCAGCTCGGGGGAACCATTGAGCGACAGTGGAGGTAAGCGCTTTAATAAATTTTTAATAAGCCTGCCCCTATGGGTGATCCATGTCAAAAGTGCTCCCTGCGGTAGACAAGGGTTAAAAACTATGACCAAACTAAGTTAGTAATTTATATTTACTATATATATAATTAACGTGAATGATAATATTTTAGACTAAATTGTGAGGCATTACAATACTCCATAAGCTACCCAAAAAGTATGCAACAAAAATTTTAACATAATTTAAAAATTGTAAAAGTTAATTAAAATTTAATGAATGTTCTGAAAACTATCAACTTTTGTCAGTTACTCTGAATATCCTGGCAACAAAAAACAGTCCAATTAACATACTTCACATTATGCCGCCCACATTTAGCGTTAGCTGCGAATAACAACCAACTGCGTATAAGGACTCATCTCATCTCTGACCAATTAGCAACAGCTACTTCCCATAGATATAGATATTGACATAGATATAGTACATGGATATGGTATAGAAGAGACATAGCATCTGTAGTATTCCCATTTTTGCATGAATCAATTTAAATTCGAAGTGAATGATTGAATGCGACCGCATATTCAAATGAATTTTTGTGCATCTAAATGTTTCTATAACAATATGCAAATGTAGAGCATTTCATTTAAATTGACATCAAATTCGAGTATCCTGCAGTATATACAGTATACAGTTATTGTGTGCTGTATAGCATGAAGAGATTACACAATGAATAAAAATTTCACTCATTTATTCAGTTAAAACAAGTCACATGTATTCATGCTGATGTAAAAACTTTTCTAAAGAATATTAAAACTTAATCTATCAATATTCATAGCCATCTTTCTCTTAAAATCTTTTCAGTTTCAAGCATTTCTTACTCTTTCTCTTAATTCTAGTGCCTACACTGCCGGTCATAATAATAAGCACGCCTAAAGCTGTACTCTTATGATGTAAGCTCTAGCTGTAACTTTGCTTAAAAATGGCTTGTATTGATGATGTACGCAATTGCTATGGTTTAGGTAATTATATATATATATATATATATATATAATGACAATTTTGTTTAATAGATAAGGCATATAAGCAAATGCTCGTAGGTCAAGTAGTAAAGACAATAACGCGCTGTGTGCTGACAAGTGTACTTTACCAGCTGCCAAGTTATGATTGTACTGTGAGTATATTTGATTTAGCAATATAAAATACTCTATTAATAAACTATGTAAAGACCATATACATTGCAAAAATTTCTGCTAATATATAACTTTATTATATATTTTCTGGTCATTATAAATGAACCTTTAACTTGAAACGAATATACAATAAAATAAAAAGACAAAACATTTCAAAGCAATGATTAAACTATCGGTTATTCCACGCATTATTGAAATACATTGGGTGTGCTGATTATTTTGGACAATACTGTTATGCGTCGTCTTATACTACCTTGTTATGGGACGGAAATGAGATGGAAAGTTCAATCAGAAGATTGCAAATGCAGACCTCACTTTCGCTTTCAAGTGACCTTTGTGTAACCGCAAGAAAAAGTCTCTTCAACATGACTATTACTTAAGTGAGCTTAACAACAGCACTGCCATTCCAATGTCCTGTTATCCTGTTGTGCCATTATCCTATTGCTGCTGACATACATCTTTGCAAGAACATCACAAGCCCAATGGTAATCACAATTTTTAACACACTTCTGCAACTGCAGCTTCGATTTGCACGTAATGACACGAGTTTCTATGAACTTAACCATAAGCAATCGAACATGTTCGTTGCATTCTGATGTCTACTATATGGCTATGTTCGTAGTATATGTTCGATAATTGATAGCTGTGAGGCGTCACGCTAATACAACATGTTTGATTGTAAATGCGCAGCTAACGTCATTGCGTGCAGTTATTTGCGTGGGTGTTTATTTATTTATATATACATATATATATATACATACATAGATATTTATACATACATATATATATATACATGTTTGTGTGCATAGTTGTGGTTACCATTAGAATGAAATTAAATATTAAATTCATTTCCAACATTAAGTTTAGGCTCCAGAGTTTAACTTAAGTACTTCAAATTGCCTGTGGCTAAGCATATTATTGCACTAAGACTTAAATGCAATTTTGTTAAATTATTTTTAGAATTTTTTCCCAACTTGTTGCTTTTGTTGGCAAACAAACCAAAAATCTAAATACAAATACATATTCATATTATATATATATATATTTTTATATAATTAGTCTCTCTGTGGCTGGATACTTAAAGTTTGAGCAACTCTTTGCGAGTTTATGAGTTGCCTGCGTTGAATGTGTGAGCGTAAATGTAATAGCTGTGTCTATATATGTATGTGTGTGTGTATGTGTGTCTGTTTGTGTGTGTATTTGTGTTGACAACGTTCGACTTTTTGCTTTGCGACAAGTTTATGCTGGCTTTCAGTTTATAGCAAAAGTTTTATTCATTAAAACTCAGCTAGTTGCCAATTTAATTAGTTCATTTGACTTTTGCTATTTGCATTTATTTATTTATTTTTTTTCAATTTTTTATTTTCTTTTTGTTTTATATTTCAATTTAATTTCCATTATTTAAAATGTTAACATATTAAAGCAAATTATTTTTAATTAATCCTAATTAGTAATACAGTATATATCGGTTATAAGATGCACAGTTTATATGAAAATATTGCTTAAATGCAAAATTATGTTATTTTTAAACATCATAAACCTATTTACAGTCTCATAAATTCAAAAAATTGCTTATAAGAATATATTGTGTATAAACAAATAAAAAATCGTTTATTTGGACTAAGTTTTTTTATTTTTATTTATAGCTGACGAACAGCATAAAATATAAATTTAAGTAAACTTCTTAGCCTGTGGTTAATTTTATAATAATCATTTTTATACAACGTATTTGCATATAACTCATGATTGCTTAAAAGGAAATATCGAATATATGCAAAAAAAAATTTATGCATATAAGCGGTATATTAGTGATAATTAATAATAACAACACCAGTGCATTATAATCAAAAGGAAAATTATAGAGCAATTGTTGTACTGAAACTGAATAGTGTGCAAGATTACGTAATAAATTCTTTATAAATTTGTGAAATTCCTTTTACAGAAATCCCGTAAGGATTCGTTTTAAACACTCAAGAAATGTCTCCAAATTAATTTTATTTTGTCAAGGTATTTTCTTGGCTTGCAACTTGCATAGTTAAGTTAGAATTCTGTTTTCGTCTTCACTCAAATGCCAAGTGTCCTTTGGCCAAGTTCACACATACAACTATACATACAACTACTAACACATTTACAGGAACTGTGTAAGCATTTCAAGAATATTTTTCGATGCTATTTTATTTTAATTATGTCCTTTTAATACGCATCATAGATTAAAAATTAAATTAAAAATTAATAAATTAAAAAGTCAAAAAATTGCATATAATGCACATGAAATTATATACCTAAATTTAAGGTCTATGCTAAAGAACTAACTGAGAACGAAAATTGGATAAGAGGGACGTATGAACCAACTGATAAATATACGAATAGATACATATGAAGAGGATAAAAACGAGGGTAAAAGAATGAAAAGACAGAAGATCGAACACACGAATAGACGGATATTCAATAAGACAGAGATACCCCCTATACAGATAGCCAGACGGATAGAGCACCGACTAAACAGAAGGATAGACACACGGAGAAAGTAATCGATAGACGGAGATTGACAGACAGAGAAATGAATGGACAGATAGATAGAAAGGGTATTACACAGACAAACGGAAACAGACAGATTGATGACTAGAAAGTCGGATAGAGCCATGAAGAGACAGATGGATATGGAGACGTATAAGTAGACGGATATGTAGACGGATAGGTAGACGAATATATACACGGATAAGTAGAAAGACACGGTTTCGAATAGATGGATGGATTGCGGATAGGCTGATCGAGAGAAGAAAGTGTAGATATAGCAATGAATAGAAAAATAGACAGAAAAGTAAATACACAGACATACGAATGGAAAGAGAAATAGACAAAGTGATGACTAGTAAGTGATATAGAAAGATGGATAGACATTGAATAGAAAAATGTTGATTAAGACGGTATATACCTTATATAGTTGGGAATAATTGCCTTTGCCTGTTGCAAGCCTTTTTACAAATGAATAAAACAAATTAATATTTATGAACAATCCTTAACTAATAATCCTTATCCTTAAATTACAATTACTATAAAAAATATATAAAAAATTGAGCAATTACACAATCGATAAAAGTTTTTACAAGTTTCGAACGAATGAATAAATGAATAAATTTAAATCGTTAGCTTAACACAAACGCAAAAAAGTTTTTACTAAGGAAATTTAACACAAATTAACTTTCTTTTTATTTACTGTCAAAACTTTTTATTTTTTTAGCGTTTTTTATAGTTTGACTTTGCTATAAACTGATTAATTAAAACTGAAATTCATAACGCTTAATTTTCCTTTTTTTTTGGTTTTATTAAACACAGCTAAAAAGTTAATTTGTATCTTCATCCATTAGATAATTAAACGCCTTAAAAAAAAAGGATTCTTTTCCGATTATCGCTATGCCATTAACTTTTTCTACACTGAGTAGCATAAGTATATATATATGTTCAGGGACAAACAGTTTGAGGCGAGTCAACGAAGCTTAAAAGTGTTGTCCAAGTTCATTAGCAATAATGTTCACTTCTGGCCAACTGGTTAGCTTGACATTGATGAATGTGGATTGAAAATGCGAATCTCTTCTACTTCGACTAAAAAAATATACACTTAAAAAAAACATTTAGGATTTTCTCTTCCTGTTGAGTTTATTGAACTCATTGATGGTGCTTAAAGACGAGCATTATTAATGGTATCTCAAAAGGGCTAAAAGACAAAGAATTGCTTACATTCTTAATACAATTTTATATATTATATATATATGAACATATATGTAGTATAAATATGTATGTAGAAAATACAAAGTTGAAACGATTACAATTACGAGTACATTAAGTTTATGGTCAATGTCGTGTGCAAAAAAAAAAGGAAAGAAAAAAAATCAAAAAACAGAAAACTCAAACGACATCTGATTGACAAGTTGGCCAAGTGGCATCTTTGTCTGTGTTAAAGACAAAAAGGCAGTCGGCCAACGTGCGTGGCCAATAGTACGCGTTGAGAATTTGAGATTTCTCGCAGAGCTTTTTATATGCTTATAAATAAGTTAATTAAAAAATTGCACAAAAGCCACACATAAACAAGACATAACACCTCTATATATATCGTATATACCACTATGTATAGTATATATATATATAATACAGAGACAGTAGCCACGACGATGACAACGCTGATCACAGATGATGGCAATAACAACAACAACAACGATAACAATGACAACAAAAATCACCTTGAAAAAATTTAATTAAATAAATACGACACGATTGAAGAGCAGGAGGTAAAAAACGGCTTTGTAAACATTTACAGGAAGGGAAAGCATTGCACATCGACTACCACTTGGCAGACAAGGAGTAACCGCATCCAATCACATCGCATCACTTTTATTTTTTGGTTTTACCCCTCAAAAACCGCACCACCC
Source organism: Zygothrica quintamaculata (assembly GCA_037044455.1). Lineage (NCBI taxonomy): Eukaryota > Metazoa > Arthropoda > Insecta > Diptera > Drosophilidae > Zygothrica > Zygothrica quintamaculata. The sequence goes on along the minus strand of JBAMBS010001672.1, from coordinate 36,591 downwards.
ACCAGCTACCATCTACTCTTTCTCTTTCTCTTTGTAAAGAAACCACAAGAAAGCAACGTTAAATAATTCCCCAGAATTGACGAAGATGAATTTTCTCTTGTAACGCCAAAGAAAATTTGCTTTCAGATGTTGGCACTGAATCTGTTTAAGGGAATTCAAGATAGATAAATAATGTTAAATAAACAGATATATAGTATGCATATATATATATATATATATACTGTATATATTAATATTATATATTGTAGCGATGGTTGCTTAAAAAGTTTATATATAAATTTAATATTTGTTTTTTATTTCGTATTATATATCTATATTGTTATCAAGTCAATTTAATCTGACTGCCTTATGTAATAGTCATCACATTTATACATATCTATTATATACTGATATGGTCACACTGTAATATTTCTACTTATGTTAAAGCACTGTAAACTTCAAACTGTTATTTTTTTCCCACTATTATAGATTTTTGATTTTATTATTATATCTTTTTAAATGGATTTTATGATTTATATAAGACTGAAAGGACATGTATAAGTGCACACCTCGCTACATGCGTCACTGCCACAGTGGTCGATGATAGTTAAATATACATAAAGGAGAAAATAGTGTTTAAAAAGTTGTGCGCAAATTGTGTGTAAATCTTAAATAAGATTTAAGGCAACTTTTCTTAAATCTTTGTCAACACTTGAACATATTTTAATTAAAGAAAATATAAATAAAATTAGTGCAAATCAAATTGTAGCACTGTGGGAATGCTAAGACTTATTTGCGGTGGTTTTCGTCGAAAACGATGGCTGACTCAATGGGCTTTGGGTATAAAGAATCCAACTTGAACCTGTGGTTAAATTGATTGACACCACATTTTGGCTGTGACATTTATGACAATTGCAATTGCTCATTCGCAAAACGAACCGCAACCACTTCATTAGCATGCCTTGGTAATGATACTAATGATGATGATGTTTTTATAGTAATAATGTACAAGATCTGGTGCCAGGTTTGTTTGCCTTGATTTTGCCCAATAAGATCCGGCATTATTTGAGTTTAATTTGCTTTATTTTTGCTTTTGTTTATTTATTTTTATTTTATTATTATTTTTTTTCCTCTTTTTTATTTTGTTGACATTGTCAATTAATGTCAAATTAACTCATTTGAACCGTTCGCATTTAATTTGTAATTTATATTTTGGTTTTATGCGTGCTTATAAATCACGCATACGCCCAGCTGTACGTAACCGCATATTGCGTTTACCTAGTCGGCTGCCAATTAGCCAACGGGGCGCCTCAGCGTTACATATATACATATCAGTTGGACTTCCGTTTCCGGCACTCGTAGTGTTCGCGTGCCAAATGATGTGTCACCTTTTTTCAAAAAAAAAAAAAAAGTAACCAAAAGAAAATAAAGAAAATATCCTGTGTATAGGCGCAGCACTTAAAAGTCGGTTGGCATCTAGCCCGAATGCTCCTAAACTACTATTTTTTTTTTATAATTCTGTTGCTATGTGTCTCTATTTTTCGTCATCAAAAGAGGAAAAAACAAATCAAAAAAAAAAGTGAAAATAAAAAAAATCCTTTGTACTGCCTCCTGTGAGAGTTGAACTCACGACCGCTGGTTTACAAGACCAGCGCTCTGCCACTGAGCTAAGGAGGCTCCTGACTATTCGTGTTCGCGTAGCAGGTTAAAAAGTAAAAAGAGTTTGAAACAAGTTTCAATTAAATTTCATGTGAAATGCAATTAGGTAAATGGCTGTTTCATATTATACTAGTTGTAGTTCTTTTTGATAAACGTTGTCACTTCCGAATGGTAAGTGGTGGGAGCATGTTAGTTGAACAAAGAATACAGATAGTGGGAAGTAAGGTTTATCAATAGTTCAACTGCTGTTACCTATATAGTTTAGATTTTTAACTGCATTGCCAGAGAAAGTTAAAAGGGAACAAAAACAATTTGAACAAAGATACCGTTAAAAGGTTTTTTAAAGGTAAAGGTTGAAGTTTGTTTGAAGTTGTTTTTTATTTCCATTAAAGAAATTTCTTCTTCCATATAGAAGTGCAGAAGCAACGGCTTTAAATGAATTGAAATTGCCTGCAAGTTTATAGAAATTAAATGAAACAAAATATATCAATTAATTGTTCGTAATTGTTAACTGATACGACTAAACTTTCTTTAGATTTCAAAAATGAACTTAGTTAAGTTTATAACAAACGACTATACTTCAGTTAAGTATATATCATTCAAACTATATATAAACTTTACTTAAACTTTCGACAAATTCGCGGCGCTTCTGCTGCCTTTTACCTCTAGCTAATTGTAGCTTGAATAACTTTTGTCTTTGTTTTGAGTTTGTTATAAAGTTTTCTACATGTTAAAAACTAAAATTTTGGGGCAATTTGCAGTTACTTCTAAATCAACTTTTACTTTTCTTAGTCCTTAACACAACATTACGCAATCCTTATGAATGCGAGTAAATTTAATCTCATATTAAGAGCTCAGCATTGCAAACAATTTAAGTATTACACATCTTTTTGTTTACAGAAACAAAATGAAGGTAATTTTATCTTCATATCTCAGATTATTATTTTAACTTCCAATTATATCTTAATTAAGTATAAATATAATTTTAGTTATAAATGTTAAAATCTTTTTATATATTTACCTGTAGGGATGAGTTTAAGGATTTATTAAATTACATATAGTTTTGATTGATTTTCTCATTCATTAAATCCACTTGAATTGTAACTTAATACAGCAGTAAGAATACATAACTTTAATTATGACCTTTATATAAGCCCAAACCGAATTATATTGGTCCCATAGAAGGATACAAGCCCACACAGAGAATCAATTGTTACTGTATATACACAGAGTTAATCAATAATTAATTTACTTCATTTTGGGTCTACACATGGAAAATTTGATATGTATACATATATATATATATATACGTATATGTACACTCATATATATATACAATATATTTCTAGCGAATGCTGCAACGTTGCGTTCAGCCGTAAAGTATTTGAACTTTAATGAACAATAAATAAACTCAAGTAATTATTGTTAATATTGGTTTTATGTCTGTATATATATACATATATATATATATATATATATATATCAAATATGTATATATATTAACATTTGACCTTTAAAGTTAATAGGAAAATTTACTGTAAAGGCTGAAATATCGAGGCTTGCCAGATAAATAATATTGCGTGGAACAGACAGAATTATTTTCTTATGACTTTAAATTCAATATATATATATATATGTAAAACATATATGTGAAACTATAAATATATATATATATATAGAATATTATATATTAAATATACACATATAATATACATATCAGAAATAATACCATAAATCTGAGTTAAACTACCAAAAAGAGAAGGAAGTCAGCAACTTAGAATAAAAAAGATTCAAAAAATTCCAAAAAAAAAAATATATTTATAGACAGAAAGTTTTAGAATCAAATTGAGATATATCTCTACTTATATATATATAATTATTATTATAATTATTATTATTATTATTATTATTATTATTATTATTATTATTATTATTATTATTATTATAATTATGAACAAAAGGATTAATACTAGACACAACTTGATTAGTCTAAATTTAAGGGATTTTATGTCAATATGATATAATAGCAATATATGGCAATTGGAATTGGTAGTAGATATCTTAGCCATATCATATCTAAGTGATGTCTAAGTGTTCAATTGATCAGTTGTTAACTGTTAACAAATTGTGACAGTTACTATGTGGCTATTGGCCATCATGTAAGTCACGTTAACTAAGTTCTGGAATAGCAGCCAGAGGGTTGCAATACTCTTAATTAATTTACAATGTTAGAGCATTTAGCAAAGGCTAACTACAGTTTCAGTTACAAATAGTCTGGGTTGAGAGTGTAGAAAGTGAACGTGCCACATAATTAAGCTTGAGCTAGAGATGGAGCTTGATGGTAATGTGAAGTGAAGTGTTGCAGTTGGACGATATGTGTTCGAGTTGGCAGTAAAGTAGCAGTCATTTGGCTTGAAGCTGCCAGTAGCAGTTGTTGCTGCTGTCTCTGCTGCTGCCTTAATTTGCTGCATTTCACCAGGTCCACCCAAATGATTGCTGTAGGGTATTGCAGTGAAGTGAAGTGAAGTGTACTGAGCATAAAGACGATGATGATGATGATAATAATAATGATGATGATGATGTTAATGTTGATGATGTGAGGGAAGGAAATGAATTTATACGAGTTGCTATAAGTATTTCTTTGAGTGTGAAAAAGGGTACGAAAGTGTTGAAGCGTATGGCAGCCATTTTGTAATTTGAAATAACCAGTAGACTTACAACAAAAATCAAGACAGGTAACTGTATACTGTCTAACGAATACCAATAACTCTTCACAAATAAAATACAAAGAACTAGTAATTACTTGGAATTAGTAGGAAAAATTATCCAGAAAAGCTTCTTGCAATAAAGTAAAAATTCATGGGAATTTCAAAGGTAAAAGTATCCCACGAACAAAACCTATTTTAGCTAATACAATTCAAAGAATTCCTGGCTCAATCATGTAACGACAACAAATTTATAGCAAATATATATATATAGATATTTATATATATATATATATATATATAACTACAAGCCTGTGTAAAGGAAAAAGTAATCACATAATTTTTACTGCTACTGAGAAAATATTATTATATATTGTTTTTTTTTTATACTATGCCCACTGAGGACACACTTAACTCACACACAGACACCCACAAGTAAGCCCACACCCACACACAGAAAATGCTAGCATAGCCTCAAGAGCAGCCGAGCTGCCATTTTATATCCAAGGCTGACAAGGGCAAAAGGCGATTATCTGTCTTTGACGTCAAAGGATATGCTTCTGTAGATAGCGTAGAAATAGGGAAAAAAGCGTATATAAACTACTTATAATATCTAATATCCGATATATATATAGAAAAACTTTTATATTAAAACTGAAATACTAAGTTTATAATGCTGTTATCTATTTTAAATTAAATCAATTATAAACTTAAGCTTTTGCTTGCTTAACTTTAATAAATTAATTTGTTTAATGTTCTATACAAAAACTAGTTGAAAAAGGATATTATATAAATTAGATAGAATAATAATCTATAGTCTAGAGTCAAATAAATTCTACTTTTATATCTATTTAAATATATATATGTATTGACTTACCGATATTAACAATGCCATGATTGGTTAGTTCCCAGCACGACTGTAAGCGTAATATACTCAAACTGTGACTTTGTTTGGGTGAAAAATAGCCCAGAGCAGCATCTGTGACATGGTAAGCCTGTTGGGAAAGCAAAGACGACAAATTTAATTATGATTCCATGTTACCAAAACCCAAATCCAGCCCCAAACTTAAAACCAAACTCAAACCCAAACCAAAACCCAACATTTAACCCCCCTTTTAGCTACCATCAAACCCTTTCATCATATTGCATTCGATGTAAACTTGCCTGCAGTGAGAACTCATATAAGGATGGCAGCAGTTGGGCAACCGCACCCACCGCTTCATCCGCAATGTTGATGCAGTCTGCCAGTGACAAGGACACGATCCGCGGCGTCAGGCAAGCCCAGAGGCCAGCTTCAGTGACCTCATTGCAACCAGCCAGCTCCAGTTCAAAGAGACTCTGCAATTATCATTTTTATTTACAAAACTTTTACTGTATATTTCTTCTTTCTCTTTTTTTCACAAAAAAGTATAAAAATAAAATACATTTTTATTGCTTAAATAATATATATATATATATATGTTGTATTTAATTAAAAATAATTTTAATCCAACAAGAAATAGTTGTCTGCTATATATGTAATACATATAAATCTTAGATTCACAAGCTTTCAAAAAATATTTCAACGTGATAAAAATATTATACTGTGACATCTATATATATATATATATATATATATATATGTATATATCTGTGTATACTCGAGTATTTAATGATATGATGTACACTACTTTTTTCTGAACAAAAATATATTTATAAAACTATTTTGTAACTAGTTTTGAACATAAATAAATTACTAGATATATTGTGATAATATATTAAACTGTTTTAATCATGTGTCTGTAAAGCAAAATTTTTAAAATTATTTAAAAGAAATGGGCCATATTTTCATATTTTTCATATATCATGAAAAGGCTCTGTGCAAGAATTAAGTTTGACTAAAAAATTTAGGCATTTTTCCAGTATATAAATTAAATAATAATGTAAAGATATGCATTCAACTTTAATGCAACACAGATAAATAATATCGAAAACATATATAAATTTAGGAAAAATAAAATTTATTAAGTTGCGGCTATGATATGATGCAAGATTCGGAGAGTTTGTGCAAGTATCAAAATATGCAGATACAGTTGACTTTATGCAAATATGAACTTAAGACTCTATATATAATTGCATAGCTTTTAATTTATAAATTTATATATATTTTATCAGATTTCTATTAGTTTTGAAACAAAGAGAAACTTATGAACTTTAACCTTATTGAATATAAGCAAAATACATAAGTCAATAAGTCAGACTATATATTATGTTAAAATTGAGTAGTTTTATTAACTATAAAAAGTATTTGTTGTTGTTTAGGTTATTTTTGTTCTTGTTGTTGATGTGATAGAAAGTTCAGAAATATTTATGTTAGGCGACAAACTCCTAAAAACTTTTTCCTCTTAAACGCCAAAAAAAGAAGAAGAGAGTAATTGCAGTAAAAGCACATTAAATCAATGAACAATAACAATAAGGTAAAATAACAACCGGAAATGTAACAAGAAATAAAATGGGAAAAGCGAAAAACAAAAGGAAATAAAACATAATGATAAACAAGTACAAAACAAAAGAAAGTCAAACTTTTATCGTTAAATACATCAACAATTAAACGAAAACAAATCAACAAATTTCATACAACAACAAGAAATGTAATAAAATTATGTAAAGTTCTAACAAAAATGAAATTTTTTTATTTAGACAAAACTTGCAACAATATTTCAACATTACACTTTAACTTATTTAACAATATCTATTGATTGAATTAACAGTAAATTCTATTCGAAATACATGAATTTTATATTATTTTTCCAATTATTTTACTAAATTATAATCTATATATATATATATATATAATTTGATAGTCAATATATATTATATAGAATCTGATAATAAAAATAACATGTTACTTGTATGTAAATGGTATTGTTCACATTTAGATTTAGCCTAATTGACGCCCACAACACACAATAGAAGTTTAAGCCTAGATATGACTTCATTGTCGTTGGCTTTATATGGTTTTGTGCCTTTTTCAACAATTGGTATTATTGTTTTTATGGTCAAAATGGAAAAGTTTTTGGCTCGCACAAGCAGTACGTACTACGTAGCCAGTTTAACTTTTTTCTCCTACTCTCCGAAGTAAACAAAATCAATAATCTAATGCCAAACAACAAAGTTAGACATATGTATATATAAAAGTTTTTTTTTCGTTTGTTTTTCATACTAAAAATTAATATAAACAAAAATAAAATGCACTCTAAAACTTTTGTGCGAAGAAGTTTTCATTTTTATATATATTCATGAACTGAACAAAGAGATACACGATTTCTATCAAATATATATAAAGATTAATATGAATATTTATATATATATATATATTTTAAAGAATAATATGTTACAATTTGCTAGTATATTTGATAAAAGAATATCCTGTGGCATCAACATCATCATCCTTGTCATTTTATGGGTCAGCAAGGTTCAACAAGGGGTGCACACACTTTGAAAAGAGTTTCATTTACCATGCAAACAGGCAGCAATGCGGAAATTAAGTATACGCGGCGTATGCCCTAAAGGCAATTGCCCTATTAAATATGTATGTATGAAAATGTTCGTCGCATTTCCGTCGCATTTTGCTTAAAAAGAAAATGTAACTTGCATATTCACATATAGACATACACACACACACACACACACACACACACATATGAATGTACATTAATTCAAAACTTTAATATCAATTAAGGATCAAGGACTTAAATCAAAAGTATTTAAATCTAAAATATAAAATATATATAATTTTTTATGTAAATCTTTAAGTGCAAAATGCGTTTAGTTTTCCCCAAGGTCAAATTTTCTTGTTACAAGCAATCGTCTGTCAACTGTTTCTATTACATGCGTGCTCTCTATTCTAGTTGACATTTCAAGCGACAACAATGTGCAATCAAACCATTTGTCGGCATTTCCAACATACATCCACTAACCACGCACATACACACACACACACACACTAATACACATACGCACACAAACACAGACTAACACAATAAGCAAGCTAGGCTCATGAGCCTGGCATGCATGCACATTGAAATAATTCCGACATTGCAGATTGACACGCAGCAAACTGACTGAATGACTGACATAACCGCAAATAAACCCCATGTGTGTGTGTCTCTGTATGAGTGTGTGTCTGTGTCTGTGTGGATATACAGATAGTACAAGGAGATGGGAGCCAGTTTTAAAGCAGAAATAGAATAGAAAGAGAGGGCAATGAAGAGAGAGAAAGAGAGAGTGCTTACCTATCGCGTCTATTTAATAACCAAGCAACCAATATATTTCTATACACTTTAATTACGTTTCTTATTATACTTTTTTTTATGCTTGCCTCACATTTTCTTTTTTACAAGTTTATTAATGAATTTGTAACCAAAAAAATTTGTGGCCTGCAATAACTGTGGCCAAATAATATGTGATTCTCCATTTCTCTCTCATATTCTGCAATGTGCTGAAAATTCAGGACAAGCTTACAAATATTCTTCTTTTATATTTTAAAGGTCTCACAAAATATTCGCGGAAATTTATTGTTTAAAAATTTTAATTCTCAAATTCCAATTTTCCATTACAAATTTTAAGTAAAAGATATCGAATAATATTTAATCAAAATCGATACATAAAGGTTTCCCTGCAAACAAAAAAAAAAAAAAACTGGCACAGAAATTTTATTAGAAACTATCACATTATATTTCACACAAACTTGCACTTACACTACAACCTAAACTTTCAAGCAAATAAACATTAAAACTTATACAACAATTTAAGGCAAAGAGCAACTTAAACGTGTACCTTAACTTGCACCTAAACTTGCATGTTCACCTGCTTGCAAGCTTCTATTTCTCACACAACTTATTGAAATGTTTGTTTTTTTTTTTTGGTATTTGCAAGCTGCAAATTAAAAATACAAAATAAACATTTAAATAAACTTGCATAAAAACTTGCAATGTCTAAAAAATTCATTTGGACTTGTTTTTTCTTTAATTTTTTGGCAAAATGCAAACTGTAAACCGAAAAAGAAAAAAAAAACAAAAACAAAAAATAAAAAGAAAAAAACATTCATATCTCTCACTTGGTTGGCCACGCATCTCATAAAAGATTCAACTTGCGAATCGCACTCATTAGAGCTACTTATACGTATTAAGGTATTTATGTATATTATATATAAATATATATTTATAGTATCTATATATATATATATATATATATATGAGTATGAATATTCATATTGCACAAATTAGCTCAGCGAAATAATTCAGAAAATTAAATTAAATTTATGGGCTGCTGCTTTGATGTGTGTTTTCTGCTTGAAAATGAAATTGAAATTGATCGCATCAATTCGTTATATGATTTTAGAGGCAAATTCACAGAATTATCACACGATTTGTCAGTTGCCACCTTCGCCCCTATGCTACAGGAACTATCAAATATATATATATATATATATATATATATATATATATATTTATATATATATATATTGCTACGTATGACACACTTTTCATTTTATCACGTTTAATTTCTCTGTCGTGCGACAAACAAAAAAAAAATTAAATAACGAAAAGCAGAAAAGAAAAACCAAAATTTAAAATAGTTTTCACTTGCTAAGCAAAAAAAAAATAAAAAAAAATTACCAAAAATTTGGTAAGTTTATTTATATTTTTTGTTCTTGTTGTTTCTGTTTTTATTTTTTTGCTGTTTGTCGTGTGTTTGACAATATGACTTTTTGACGCTCTTTGGTCTAGCGATCCGCCCACGGTCATGGGAAACTGTTGCATGATTTATCAACTGATAACCAGAAGAAGTATGATTTATATGCCAGATTATATTGAATCCATATAAATTAATTTTGCTTTACGGCAGGATTAGTTTAAAGTATTTTGGTTTGAAATGATTGATCGTTTTCAATATCTGTACAGGATCATATTGTATTATTTGGATTACTAGCTATAATATATAACTTACGGTCTGAAGAGTTATACTATCTCTATATATATATTACGGTTGTAGATTTGTTTTTGACTTACCTGTAAGTGATCCAATAGAGTCTCCAAGCCACGATCACTAATTGAGGAACATCGCAGGCTAAGCGAATGTACATGTTTGGAGGCCAATGGAAAGGAGTGGACAACATCTAAAGCATCCTCATCGGAAGCACCAACCAGGCCAAGGGCATGGAAGCCACGACGGATTAATGAATTATACAATTTGCCACGATCACTGGCGGGCATTTGGCGTAGCTCGCGGCATTGTAGTGTCGGCAATAGGCCAGACCAATAGCGTGGACTACGATATAATATATCTCGCCATTTGATGCAAACCTGGGCGAGTACACGTCGTTCATAGGGTGAAAAATATTGGAAAAATCTATTCAGGAAGCGATCATCGAGCAGCAGGGCATCGATGCTTTGGATGTGTGGCGGGTGTTTATGAAGTATTAAAGCAGACTGAGTAACTGCCGCAGCCAATTGGGATGCTTGAGTTGAGCCTGGTGCAGCTACCACGCCGTATGGATGATGCAGGTGTGGATTCGGAAGCTGTTTACGCAACTGAAGTGGCGTACCACCAGATGTTGCCTTCTGTGCTGCGGCCAAACCCATTGTACTAAATGTGGGCGAACCGGGCACTGGAATTGTTATATTCATTTGCTTGGCTATCGACTTGACTGTCGGCGCTGGTGGTGCACCAAGTGGTATGACGCCTGGAGGAGCAGGCACTCCAGCTGTCATAACCATATGATGATTTGAGTTTATTAACGTAGAGCTAGCCATTGCCTGCAGTTGATGCTGCTGCTGCTGCTGCTGCTGCTGCTGTTGTTGTTGTTGTTGTTGTTGTTGTTGCTGTTGTTGTTGTTGCTGTTGCTGTTGTTGTTGCTGTTGTTGCATCAGATGCGCAGGGTTATGGTGCACAGTAGATAAAGCACTAGAACTGACACTCGCTAACTGTTGTGCCTGCTGTTGTGCACTGGACAAGGGGATGATCGTAGTGCCAGAAACAGAGGTCTGGTTAGCTCGTGACGGTTTATCTGGAGTTTGGGGTGTATTCGCTGTATTTGATACGCCCGAATTTGAGCTATTACTATTGGAGTTTGAATTTGAGTTGGAGCTGGAATTAGTATTAGAGCTGCTACCGCCACAGAGTGCATTGGTAACACGCTCCATTACTGAAGTCTTGCCACTAGATGAGGTGGCGCTAGATGTGGAATTGGAGGAGGCACTGTCGCTGCTACCAGTGCCATGATGATGCTTTGAGCGCAATCCCAGACCGTTGATGCGTTTCGATAATTCGGCGGAGGCTCGCTCAACCACTCCCTGCGCCGAGATCGATGACATCGTTTGCTGAAACAAATTCACTTTGTCTTGCTTGTACGCACGCTCATACAAAACAAAAACAAAAAACTATTTTCTAATCAGTATTCGTTAACGCTCTCGTTATCTCTATCTCTCTCTCTCTCTATCACTCTCTTTTTCTTTCTCGTGTGCTCTCTTTTACCCTTCTGGCTGAACCACTCGGACACACGCTGGCGTTTTTTTTCATTCAATTTTACATAACGTGTTGTATTGCACTATTGTTTGAGCTCTTGAGCGTTGACCTTGTTAAGCCTTCGTCGCGTTCCCCTGCAAGCACAAAGAAGAATGAAAAGAACCGTTATAAAGTTTACCATTTACCGTTTACAGTCTTCGTTAAAGCTCCGTTTTTATGACTCTGCAGGGCAAGTAGAACGCAAAATGCAAAGCGCAAAACACAAAACGCAAAAAAAAAAAAATTTAAATTTTTGTTCCATATTGTTTTTTTGTTTCCTCTCTTCTCTGTTTTTCTACATATTGCGGTTGCCATTGCACGCTATCCTTCATACCTCACACTACTCTATCCTATTCATCATTACCCAGTCTACCTACAGTACTACTATCCATACAACATTCACCCAGTCAACTAGTCAACTATTCATTCAGACACAATTCACCCAAACTAACCCATTTGCCATTTGCCATTTGCGATTTGTTGTGGCTAAAAGAAGAAGAACCAAAAAGAAAAAAAAAAGAAGAAACTTCACCGATAAAACGGACAATGTAAAACAAAATGTACAGGAACTATGCCAAGGTAATGGTAAGATGGTTGATAAATTTTAAGGGCCATTTACCAGTTCTCTCAATACATTTACTACTATTGAACATGTTCAACGAATATGTTGCAGCACAAAGTTACTGAGATGCTGTATACAAAAATACAAAATTTGACATTCGACTAGAGGCTAGGCGTTATCTCTAAGATTTTCAACGAACATGTTCGGCTATTGTTGTAACTAATAGTGAGCATAGCGTGTGGCAAACATATCTAAAAAGTACAACGAACATGTTTGATAATAACTGCAATCAGTTGCAACATTGATTCCCACTACGTGATACAATATTAGCAATACTTTGAGTGATCGAAAATACTTTAAGCAACAGCTGAGTATATAGGAAAAAGTATAAAAAAAAAGTTGTAAAGGTAAAAATATTTAAAGTATTAAAGTCTATACTTTTAATTTAGATATCATAAACGTGCTTTTCATACCATAAAACTTAACTAAACAAAATATAGCTTTTATTCAGCTATGAAAAATTTGGTTAAAACCCGATTTATCGAATTAAATATATATATATTAATAAATCTTACATGTAGCGAAACAAGATCTAAGAATTATTAAGCTACTATAATCTATTGAATACTATATTGAACCTCTTAATAAATTATATGATGTTAACGTAACGTAAAAAGATTCATATAAGAAATTTTCTTAGGGTTCCTTTGTTGAAATGGCCTTTTTGTTATCAGGACAAGGTTAGAACAATAACATGGTACTTGGCGTATGCTAAAACTAACAACCATGTCAAGTGGATAAATATCATGGTTTACAGCAATTTAAGAACTTAACCTGGTTTTAATCTCTCAGTCAAATGGGGCTATTAAAATGCTCTGGTAAAATGTACAGTCAGCAAACAAAAGGATCTAAGTATGAAAGACAATTTAATTGCCTTAAATACAAGGCTCGTTGATGCTTCACTTCCTTTATACCCCAAACAGCATTCATATAATCAACATAATCATTGTTCTTAGCCCAACTAAGGCAAGTATAATGCAACACAATGTAAATGGAACACAAAGCAAAGCTACTATCCAGCTTCTACCTTATTACATAATATTTTATTTAACTTTTGAAACTTTAATATAATACTATCATATCAACTAAGTCCGTTATTTCTTATAATATGACACCTATTCTCTCTATGGACTATTAAGTTCATGATAAAAAAAATTACAAAAATAAACAAATTAACTTCAATTTAAGCTGACAAGAAATAGTTTTGGTTGATTTGAGATTGTTATTATTTGACTTTTATTCTTGCCTTTAACAATATACAAATGTATCCAATAATATGCAACATTGCATTTTTTTTAGCGCAAGATAAGGGCGTTACTTGCACAATCATCATATTATAAGCAATATATTATATATCTTGCATTCAATAAAAACACTTTTCAGGCAACATCAATTATTTTTTTTCTTTCTAATTATTGAAACTCAAATATGCAAAATGAAGTTATATGTGCTTCGGATAATATACTATGTATACAGTGGTCAGCAGTAACAGCTGTGGCATGTATAAAGCGCCTTGAGGCATGCTATGCAAATCGAACAGAAATGTTGTTTCTTTTTTTCTTATATTGTTGCCTGCGTGTCGCAATTCCAAAGCAAGTTGCATACTGTGCGACGTGTGGGCTAACGATGCCAACTGAATGTGAATGTAAATGTAAATGTAAATATAAATGTGAATGTGAATGTGAATGTGAATATGAATGTCGCCACCCTGACAACGACTAACACATGTACACATGCATATGTGTATATAAATGTATATACATATGCGTATGTATGTGTTTGTATGTGTACTCGCCCGTACTTATTTCATTTTTATGCACCCCTCCGCTGTGTGAGCATTTTCCGCCGCTTGGCTGTGTCTATTTTTGGAGTTTGTTCAAGCTGAGCTGAGCTCTTGTTACTGTTGTTGTTATTATTGCTGCTGTTGGTTTTGTTGCTGCTGCTACTGGTGCTGCTTAGCGTGCCTCGTACCTTCTGTTAACGTCGTGTAACGGTAACTATAGTACGCTTTAAATCCCTCTCTGTTCTGTGTCAGGGCCTGTTTCACATCCTAAGTTCATGCCATGGCCTATTGCTTGGATTTATATGCGTGCTTCGACAATTCCACATATCGATTTTCGCTCTACGTTCATTTTGTTTTTGTTTTTTCTTTTTTTTTTACTTTATTTTATTTTCTACTCCCTTTTGCGCTTTGATCTAAGCAGTCAAAAACAAAATAAATCTTGACAATAACGCAAAAATAGCAAAAAAAAAATTATTGCCATAAAGCATTGTTTGAGCTAAGATTATACATACATAAATATATATATATAGAAGTATATACAACTTGTACATATATGCATATGTAGCTGACTGATATGAGCTTGTAGCTTTTTCTTATATTGTTTATGGATTAACTATATCAAAATGTATATCATTAGACAATGCTTTAAGTTTATGCTAAATACTTTTTAATATTTAACATTTATTTTATAATTTTTTATAATGCTTTAAAAATTTATATTTAATATTTTTAATTTTTTATATTGAGTTTAAATATTATTTTATTTTAATTTATTAAGAATTGTAATTTATTTTAATTTGTTAAGAATTATAATTTATTTTATTGTATTTTATTTTAATTTGATAACCATTTATATATTTTAACATGTAATTTTTTATTACTATTATTTTTTAATTATTTTGTATTTTTTACTTTAAATAATATTTTTATTATTATTGAAAATTACCCTTATCATTTTTTATTATTATTATTATTTTCCATTTTTACTTGCGTTTTTATGTTTTATGTTTTTATTTTTTTAAATTTTAATTAATTTTCTTTTAAATCATTATTCATTTACTTTTACTTTTTATCAAATAATTTAATCTTTCTTTATAATAATTTATTATTTATATGACTTAATTTTTTATTTATATTTTTAAAAAATAATAATAAATCTGTTTATTATTAAATATACAAAATATTGCAAAGAATTGATTGAATAACTTTAATAGTTTTCAATATATTTTTAAAAAAAGTCTAATTTGGAAAGTATTTAAAATAATTTATAAAAAATTTTAATTTCGAATTAGTTGTTTGTGTTTGAGTCTGTTCTTTTATTCATTCCTTGGCCATTGTATTCTTTTGTTTTTATATTAAGCCTATCTTTGTCTCCCATCAAACTTAATTATGTATTTTATACAATATTTTTTAAAGTGCTTAATTCAACACAACTATTTACTAGAATACCTTATATATATTTAATATATAATATAGAAAGTACGTATATTTATAGCCACCAGCCAAATAAGAGAAAAATTAAGTAATAACAAATGTTTTTGTACATAAAGTTAGTATTTAAATTAAGGAGAATCATAAAAATTGTATCGGAAAGTTGTAACTTGGATTGTTGTTTGAAGCAAAAATGAAACGAATATTAAAATAATTATTAAATGATTGCAATACAGTCAATTGGTTAATACCCTACAATACCCTTTGCAAATAATTATAAAATTGAAAAAGATCACCCTGTATATGAGTAATTATAGACGTTATAGATTAACTGGTTTACAAAAATTATACCTACTTATACGGATCAAGGGTAAATAATCTTCCATTACTATTACATCTTTATATAAACATATAGGGCATTTTATGTTTACTCTGAGTAAAGTAAACATAAATACTTTAAAGTTTAAACACAATAAAACAATTTGTGTTTATTATATAATTGACTGTTGATACTGGTTAACTGGGACAAATGCAACTATTAAATTCTGCAATTAATTGTAGATTTAAATTATAACATCATAAGTAAAGTTAGAATTGTTTTCATTTTTAACTAATAAAAAATAGAAAACAAAAATTGGCAGCAAACAAAAGATTTTAATAATTTTTTTATAAAATGTTATATTTGACTTCAATTGTAAATTATTTTATTTTGAAGCCTATATTTATTTATAATTTTCAAAAACACAATAAAAATTTATAATCATGATATTAAATTTTTAAATAAATATTTATATTATAATTAAAGTTTTAACAATAAGCGTTAATACAAAATAAAATGATTTTAATAAATGACACATTTTACTTATACAAAAAAATAATATACTTAAAATGGTAAAATTTTGAATCGATTTAATTATGAATCCCTGTTAGTACTATCAATAGGCTGATTCATGCAACACATGGCAGGCGTACGTCAGTGTTCGTAACTGGGTCAAACTATGCAACTTTGACCCGATTTGCAGAGTCCTCTACATTTTTCACACAATCGTATACAATTAGTCTTATTTAATACATTATTTCTACACAGGATTCTTTATAGGTATAAAATAATCATAAAGTTGATCCATCAATAATTGTTTTAGTTAAAATAGTTATTGGAGCTTTCGTCTATATAATATGAAGTTGAACAGAACATAGTAAAGTTGATTTATATCCATTGTTCGATTAAAGAAAGAAATCATTATGAAATCAAGGGAAACAAAATCAGTTATTCTATATTGTCCATAGACGTGAATCGACTCAAAGCAAACTATATAAATATATTTAGCCAGCTAGTGAACAATATTTTGAAGGGTCGCGCCAGATTGTCTAAAGTCCTTTATTACTATGGTTTGATGACATCACAAGCGACAGCACAAGCAAGTGGCGGGTGGCCAGGCCAGAATCACCCCCATAAAGGGCAGAGAAGCGGTTAACTGTTCCCGGCTTCGGTTGGGGGTTGCAAGCTGCTGCTGCTGAAAATGCTCAAAGATGGAGGCCTCAGTTGGGCATGACTGGGATGTAGTAGTAAGTGGTAAGTGGCATGGTGTAGCATGAAGCAAAACAGCAGACAAAGTAAGGGCAAAGACATCACGTGCAACCAAAATGTTAAAAACAGTTTTAACATAGTAATAATTTTGAAAACTTGAAATGCCAACAAAAAATAAATTTAGTTAAACATATATTTACCTACTTTACACACCTTATAATGTTTGAAGCGATTACCAGATTTTATAAATATATGTATATATATATAAATATTTTTTTGATATATATTTATATATATATATATACTTTCACGCAAAAAAAAATCAATTTTACAAGCGTCGCGACGCGTTTTTGTCTGTTTTATTATAATTTTTTTTTTTGTTAATGGTTTTATTGGCTTTGTTTTCCTACTTTTGACCACTGCACACCGAACAGTGGGTATATCAATGGTTAACTGGAATATTAAGAACTTTATAATGTCTACAAAAAGAGTATAAAGGTATTATTTTTATTATTTCAAAAAAACTTTATAAACTCATAAACGCACATGAGAATAATATCGTAAAAAAAAAAATTTTTAAGAAACCACAAAAAACAATCACAAAACTATTTGCACGCTTTTGTTTGTTTGTGTGAAACTGTTTAGCGCTTTAAAAACTTATTTAACGGTAAAAATGTCAACCGAGCGTTAACGCGCACGACTTATAACTGCAGGCGGCCGCAGCCAGGGAAAGTGTCAAAAGTACAAAAGCTCAAAAGACTAGAAAAACAAGAGAGAAAAATATACTCTCTATACTCAATGAGAGCCAAATAACAACAAGGAGTTTGCGCAGTGTTTAAAAGATGCTCTAGTTTCCTTTACATGAGTAAGCTTTTAACATGGACGTAGTTCAAATAAAAAATCTTATTCAAGTTATTGCCATATAATATATTGCAATATATTGCTCTGCCTTTGATATAAGTTACAGCTACGCCATTGTCTTCTGGCTTTGTGTGTGTGGGATTATCCATGAGGATGCGCATTGCTGTTGTTGTCGCTAATTTGCGAAGTAAACAAGTTAAATTCATTCTCTCAATTTGAAAAAGAAAACTTTTCTGTAGCTTTACTAAATTTGAATAACTGAGTTTTAAGGCTGTAGCATCCATAATTGTAAACTTAATTTTTCACCAATGTACTGTTATAATAAAATTATAACTTATGTATTATGCTTTAATACATTAATTGTTAAATGTATTTAATAAACAATATTACTATCAACTTTTTGAATAACTTAAAGCCATTGTTGTACATTCCAAAGATCGAATTGCCTTAAATGTTTGTCTTTTCAATAGTAGATCCTTAACTTCTTGTTGAAGTTTGCAAAAAAAGTACTTCTAACATATATTATTAAAACTTAAACATTAAAAAAAGCTAATATATTACATGGTTTATAGCCGATGCTTTTTAAAAACTTCATAAATTTAAAATTCATTCTTATTAGCTTTTGGAAACGTTATATCGATATTATATAAATCGATAGATAACATAATTTATCAAAATTTTATTTAAGTTAACAGAAACAGCTTGCAATAACAGCAAAGAAAGAAGAAGAATATATTTATAGAAAACACAAAAACAGAAGTAAAGTAGAATTATAAATATTAGAATTGTTTTAAAAAATGTCTTCGACATCGGCCGCTGCTTCTACGGCAGCGCCCACAAAAACTGAAGTACGGTATGTTACAGAAGTGCCCAGCAGCCTGAAACAGTTGGCCCGCCTCGTCGTACGCGGTTTTTATTCTCAGGAGGATGCACTTATCATAGACATGCTGGTGCGTAATCCTTGCATGAAAGAGGATGACATAGGAGAACTATTGCGATTTGAGAAGAAACAATTACGAGCGCGAATAACGACCCTTCGTACGGATAAGTTCATACAGATACGTCTTAAAATGGAAACGGGACCAGATGGCAAAGCGCAAAAAGTGAATTATTATTTTATTAACTACAAGACATTCGTTAACGTGGTCAAGTATAAATTGGATTTAATGCGTAAGCGTATGGAAACAGAGGAACGCGATGCGACAAGTCGTGCCAGTTTTAAGTGTTCCGCATGCTCGAAGACATTTACAGATCTTGAAGCAGATCAATTGTTTGATATGGCCACATTAGAGTTTCGCTGCACATACTGTGGTTGCTCAGTGGAGGAGGATAGTGCTGCCATGCCAAAGAAGGATTCTCGTTTAATGCTAGCACATTTTAACGAACAGTTACAACCGCTATACGATCTATTACGTGAGGTTGAGGGTATAAAGCTTGCACCAGAGGTGCTTGAACCGGAACCGGTAGACATAGATACGATACGTGGCATAACTAAACCAAACTCGCTTCGACCTGATAGCATGCAATGGTCAGGTGAAGCAACACGCAATCAAGGTTTTGCTGTAGAAGAAACACGTGTTGATGTTACGATCGGCGGCGAGGATAGCTCAGAAGCGGTGGTTGAGCGAAAATTACGTCCCATTTGGATGACGGAAAGTACTGTGATAACCGATGCCGATAATGGTGATAGTAGCACTACGGTTGAAACGGCTCAGCCATCGGGAACGTCTGGCCATCGCAATAAAAAAGAAAATGAGGATATTATGTCGGTGTTACTGCAACATGAAAAGCAACCAGGGCAGCGGGAAGCTCATTTAAAAGGCTTACGCAAAGCATCTTCAAATGCAAACTCAAGCGAGTCCAGTGAAGATGAGAATGATATTGAGAATGCAAAAATTCGTAAGTGCTTAATCTATTCATATTAAATTGTGTTTAAATTCATTTAAAATTTTTGCAGCAAATGTCGATTTTGATAATTATATCAACTCAGAATCGGAGGACGACGATGACGATGTACCTACTGTATCGGTAGGTGGTCGTCCACATCCTTTAGACCAGCTTGACGATAAGCTTATTGCACAAATGACTCCGCAGGAAAAGGAGAACTACATTCATGTCTATCAGCAACATTATAGCCATATATACGATTAATTGATTTTTCAAACATTAGCCATTAGGTATATAGTCTCAATGTTAGCGTAAGTTGCATATATAAGGTATATTGTATATTGTCAATGTATAACACTTTAATATGAACTAAATATTGTTCTAGAACACGTATTATGTGCTTATACATGTGGTTTTTTTTAATTAAAAACAATATTTTTATCTATTTAATTCATATTTATAGGTATTGATCAAATTAGCGCCAAAACTTGTGTATAGTTTTTACATAATGTTAAAATGTGATTAATTTTTAAAGCTCTGTTAAGAAGAGTTTATGTTAGACGCACCGAGCATTCAGAAAGGTTTTTATTTTAATTAAATTTACAACAAAATTCTTATCATATACAATAAATAACAGAGACAAATATTAAAACATAGCTACAAACAATAAGTACAACATTATTTAAAAAATAATTATTTAAAAAAACTTTTTGGCAAATTTAATTATATCCATAGCTAATTTGGTTTCTTTAGCACCCTTAACTCCAAGTCTATCCAAATCATCCAAAGTAAGACTTATTAATACTGAAATATCAATTTCTTGGCGTGTAAATATGTCGGTTAAATTTTCATTACCCATCATGCGAAGAATAGTACGCACACGTGGGCTTAGTGTAGGCTGCTTTATTGGGGAGGTTCGTTTAAACTCCCGTTTTGGTTGACAAACTGAAGAAGGTAACTGTTTTTTATGGTGATCTGCCTTTTCTCTGTTAGCTACAGATAAATCTTTTTTAGCGTGATCACCAGGTGAAAAAACCGACTTAATACGTTGAAAGTTTTGGGAAAGATGCCTTGGGGTAAAACTATTTGCATCAATTAAACGTCGCGTAGGTGCCAATTGTCGAGTCGGAAAATCCAGGTAAGTGGGTGTCTTGAGTGCCTGCTTTACAATATTATCAAAACTAAAAACCTGACTACTAAGCGGTGTCAATGGAGATTTTGGATCTCTATACGCACGACTATAACGTTCCATTATTCTTTTTATAAATAACTGTTGTTTTTGATGGGGTGCAAAGCGTTCAAAGAAAACTATGGCGGTCAACTAACGATACGTATAATCGTTCCGATAACGCATATTAAGCAGAAAAAATGTTAACGTAATTGGGTTCATTTGAGTTATGCTAAGTTGGCTGCGAGAACAACGTAAGTTAAATGTTAAATAACATTGGCAGCCAGCTGTTCTTTTAATTCTTTTGCTTCTCATTGTGTTTTTGTAGTATTCGCATTCTAAGCATGCTTGGTGTCGGCGTCTTCCTGGACGTTTAGTTTATATATTTATCAGCTTCTCTGCTCTAGATAAGCGACAAGTGCAAACAGTAATTAAGATATATATGTATGTACAATAAACATATAAATGCAACATTTGTAAATGCAAGTGAATATTTGAATTGGGTTTTAGTTTTCCATGACGTATGTTAAATTAAATCGCCCAATGAATATGCAACACTTACTTACGTATAATCTTTTAATGTTGCCAACAGTATAATCATTTAAATTATGAGAAACGTGATCACGTTGCATACAAAAATCAACGAAAAGTACATGTAATGTGTCTGTGTGTGTGTGCATAATAAACCAAACAAAAATTTCAACTTGTGCCTAAATTGCTTGCCAATCTTTGCAAATAAATGAAATCAACAAATATTTTATTTTAAATTAAAAAAAAGAACCACACAATAGTGTGGAAATTCCTATAATACGTCAAATTGATGAATAACTTATTGCCTTCAAATAAATCATTTAATTGAGCAGCAAAAATGAAGACTACCATCGATAAGGAGCTGCTGCCTATGAAAGCACATTACTTTCTCTTCAATGCCGGTAAAATGACACTTCATATTAATACACTAATAAAAAAAATTCGCCCTAAATATATGCATACGTCCAGGAATTTTGTTCATATACATTCTCCGTTTTTACTTTAAAATACTTTTTACTGATTCTATAACAATTTTATATTTATTCAAATTACACTTTTATAATAATGAAACGGTATGCAAATTGCTTCTTGATAACAGAAATTTGATAAGTAACCTATGTTAACATTTAAGTGCATGTATGCTTATATTACAGTAAACCCTTGATGAAAGCAACAAATTTTAAAATTCAAATTAAATTATTTTAAACAATAAGAACAAAATTTTTTTCATTTCAAAATATATATAAAATATATATTACGTTCATTTGACAATGCAAAATCTTTACAGTCAATCTAAATAAAATGAGTTGTTTTTATCGAGCGTGCACCGTAAATAATTTGCAAACTAAACATAATTACTGTGTATTCAATAAATGTAAGCCAGTAAAGCAAAGGGTTCCCCAGTATTAATAAATTTTAACATTTTCCCGCTGGAGTATGCAATAATGCGGGCAACAAGCACAGAGAGTACCCACATATAAGATACGGAGAAAATGATATAATTATTACTTTTGTATAAAAATTAGTGTTGTTTAAAGAAATTTTATTAGGTAGTTCGATAAATTGAATGTATATGTATTATAAATTCATTCCAATCCAGATAAATTAATATTATATATAAATATGAGCTAACGTTTACTATAGGATTCTATTGCTAAAATTCAATTGAATATAAACGGAATATGACTGAGTTGTACCTTTCTCATAAATTACTAATTCGGAGAAGTCTAATATTTATATATAAACTGGACACTAAGAATCCAATTAAGAAAAAGAACTTATTTTTATAAACATAGTAGGGTAGCCATGACTTTGAAATACTCTTAATTCCTTATGATTTGGTTAAGCTTTACTTTCACAACAACAATACTGTGTAAAGTTTCCTGCAACAGAAACACAGTTAAAATGTAAAATATTTTTAGTAGCAATTTATAAAATGTATTTACTTAATGTTTAAAGCATGAAAAGCTTTAAAGTGCACATTGTGAAAATTAACTGGAAAGGTGAGCTTCAAAGCTGACGTGACAATTACCTAAGTCGTAAGCCAGTTGACAGTCCCATCGGGTGCTTAGCCTTTTGTGACCTCGAATGTCGCTATCAGCAATTAAAGTAAAATTCTTACTTTTAAACTAATTAAAAACCGTTAAGTAACTTAAACTTTTCCACAACAACTACAAACATATATATATAAATATATATATATATATATATATATGTGTATATAAATGTTGGAAATTGTATACTTTGCTTATCAGCCATAAACACCCACATTTGATGCACTGACTATTCTTAGTAATCATAGTTATTGCGTTATACTCTGCACACAATCAGGTACATTCGCTCTTATATATTATGTCAACTTAAAAGACTTTAATTCAACCTAAATTACTGTTTATGTAGAAGGCAATACTAATGCATAAATACACAACTTATATATAAATATATATACACATAGATACATAGATTATATTAGTGCAATATTTTTTTTTTAAGAGATTGCAATTGCACCATGTTTCGGAATTGTTTAATTTAGATGTATCTTATATGACTGCCTTATCAACGCCCACATATTAGACTAACCTTATATATATATATGTATATCATATATACATAGTTTTTTATTATTTCTATATTTGGCATATTTAATGTATTACAGGCACCGCACCCGTTGTACCATTCATGCCACAATTGGCCCAACAATTGGGTTATTCACCGGTTGTTGTTGGCACCATGTATATGATATTACCCATTATTGGTTTGCTGGCTAAGCCAATATTTGGTTATATTGCAGATCGGTAAGTTATTGCAAAATATAATAGAAATATAATATCTCTTTTTAGATAATAATATCATAATAAAATATTTTAACAGTTTTCATCGGCATCGTTTCCTCTTTTTGGGTGGACAATTAATCACCGCTTTAGCCTTTTTTATGATCATGTTTGTGCCAGCCACTGACCCGCCGACACAATTTCATTGTCATGCTGGTGTATCAAATATACGTTATTGTTCCAATTTTGATAAGACAACTGAGCAGAGATTAGAGCTATATTATAGTAATCGTACAATTAGATGCAATATGTACTGCCAGATGGTGCCTTCCATGTGGGATATTGTTTGCCAGGATTGGTTAAAAAATAAGACAGCCAATTGTGACATGAATCGCATGAAAAATTATATAAATTTTACTACTTTTATTAATGCAAATGATATACTTGAGGAGCCAGAGGGTAGTGGCAGCTGTCTAAATTTTTTGATTAAACACGATCACGGTATATTTGACTCAGAAAATGTGACGCTTTATTGTCCCAAAGATAAGGATGCATTTCGCCCCAAATGTCATATGGATTGTAATGAAAAGTTTCTAAAGGAAGTGTTGCCTGAAAGTGATATGATAAGCACACACAGTGCCATGGTTAGGCCAGAGTTTTGGTTCTTTTTTAGTATGCTTATCATTAGCTGGGCAGGCATGGCAGTTGTGGTTAGCATTGGTGATGCCATATGCTTTGGCCTACTTGGTGATCGACATCATTTATATGGTAGGCAGCGTTTATGCGGTTCACTTGGCTGGGGTCTCTTTGCTTTATTAGCTGGATTTCTTGTGGATACCATGTCGGATAAGGGATCTACAGATAAGAACTATAATATAGTTTTTTGGATGACACTTGTCATATTGGGCTTCGATATGTTTGCTTCCACTAAGCTAAAAGTAAGTACACTATATGCTTATAGCCTATGAACATATTACACAAGAAAGAATTATTTATTTCAGTATACCCAAACACATATGTCCTCAAACATTTTAAAGGATATTGGACAAATGTTTTTATCAATACGCTGCGTTGTCTTCTTTCTTTGGTGTGTAGCCATTGGTCTCTGCACTGCACTCATATGGAATTTCCTCTTTATTTATCTGGAAGAGCTAGCCAAATCATACGAAAAGGGCAATGATTTTATCAAGACACTGGAGGGTCTTGTAATGAGCGTTCAATGCTTTGGCGGTGAACTACCATTTTTCTTTATGTCTGGACGTTTGTTAAAACGTATTGGACACGTGAATGCTATGAGCCTGGTACTGTTTGGTTTTGGTGTACGTTTTATATTGTATTCGATGCTACAGAATCCGTGGTATATACTTCCAATTGAGCTATTAAACGGTGTCACCTTTGGTCTCTTTTATGCAACAATGGCATCATATGCAAGTATTGTTGCACCACCTGGTACTGAGGCAACCATGCAGGTAAGTAAAATGTTTGATAGTTTGATTTGTTTTTTCTTATTTATTAAAATTATTTGTATTAATATAAATTTAATAACTAATTACAGAGTCTTGTGGGTGCCATCTTTGAAGGTGTTGGCGTCTCCATGGGTAGCCAAATTGGTGGTCAACTATTTGCTGCGGTTAGCGCTCGGACCACTTTTGAGATCTTCGGTATTGGCGCCTTTATTGTCTTCATTATACATGTCTGCATTCAGATGTATCTGCAACGTAATAATCCAGCTGAAAACGGTAAGGGTGATGCAGCTTTACCCTCCGCTTCCGCCACTCCTTCCGAGGAGACAAATATTGCTAAAGCTAATGACACTGCGATTACCAATAAGAACAATGATGGGTTTAGTGATGTCGATTTAAGTTGATCAACAAATATTATTTAATTATTTTTATTTTTATTTTTTTTTTTTTTGCTACATTTTTCGTTAACTTAGATCAAAGTTAAGTTAAAGCAACGTTAATGACCCAACAAATAATTTACTTATAAACCGAAATTAACCTTTTCATTTACGATATTAGATATAGATCTATATATATCGAAATGATATAACAAAAGACCCAAATATATAAGACAATAACAAAGTTAGTAACAGTTACAGGGCTAAATGCGTTAGATACTCAATAAGAATTCATTTATTATACTTTATAATAAGTAAATCTTGAACACAAATTCGCTGTTAGTTTTTTGTTTAAAAAAACATTGAAAAAACAATTCAGAAATATAAATACTTTATCTTGCATACTTAAGATTTTTTTTTTATTAATACAATGCAGCTTAATTAATCGTTAAGAAATTACTTAAAGTAACTGAAATAAATGCAGTTCCTTGTATATATAATATCTGAATTTAATTTTAAAACTTTTAATGAGATATTTATTAATTTAAAATTCTTTAAATATTTACAACAAAGAATAGATTTAAGTAAGAATCTGCAAAGTTTTAGTGAAATTTAGCGTAAAAGTTAAAAGTTTTAAATTTTCATTGACTAAATTCATTTTGCTTATATATAGTCCGACGCTACATACCATCGTCATATATTGCATACATGCACAATTATTCAAGTAATATATATATATATATATATATATATATATATATATATAGAAACTATTATAAAGCGGTCAACCTTTTACTTATCGTTGAGCTTTGTGTAACACATGAATTTAATCGAAAGTAACACCCAAACGTAACAGCTTTATTATTTTTTTTTGACCAGTTAAATTTTGTATAATTTTTTATTACAATTAATATATCTTTAAGCTTTATTAAAAACTGCTTACTTTAATTAAGTACTTATTATGTCTTATTGAAGAAATCTTAAGTAAACTATTCTTAAACAAAACTAACAAAGCTGTACAAAAATATGACTACGATACCTTTCACTCACAATTAATACACACAGAAAATTTTCAATACACCAAATACTATAATTTTAATAACTGATATAAGCAGATATCAATAGTCATTAACTAAGTGACATTGCGTGTTTCTAATTCTGTTTTCGCTGTGTTCAAAGATATCTATAAAAAAAAAAGCAACTTTGCTCAAACATAGTCACAATCTGTCTGCAGTTATTGATTAAAAATTGCTCAACTTTATTTTAGTATAGAATCTATAAAAAAAAAAAACTATGTAGCGTACGTATATAAATATACTCATTATTCTATCTACTTTTTACAAACAGACAAACACACGCACACACTAAATATTGCTTCTTTTTTTTTTTGTTTTGTCTTGTATCTTTGTATTTACGTTAATCAAGACAGCAAAAAAGAAATGTATATAATAAGAAAATAGTTATATAAAAATATGCTTAAATTTTGTTGAATGAAATAACTAATTACTTCTATATATTTTATACTTTACACAATTGTGTAAAAATGTTTAAAATGAATGAAATATATATTTGTATACATTTCATATAAAGTAAAAAGTAGGTTAGAAATAAATTTTATACTTTTATAATGAAAAGAATGAAATGAATATTCAACTTGTATACCAAACTATCTATAAAAATCTTTTATTAAAAAAAAAAAAAAAACATTGTATATAGAAAAAGTAAAGAAAATCAAAAAATTTTTATACTAATAATTATTCCAAATATTTTTAGGCACTGTGAAATATTTTGCACCGACAGATGCAATGCACATGCTGAATGAACAGGAATTTACAAATAATGTTAGCTAAGCTGCTGTTACTGTGTGTGATCGGTGAAACTTCAATGAATCCATATACAAGAGCTAATTAACTAAAAACAACAACACATTTTGACAGCTGTTCAGCTAAAACGCAGTTAAACCTTCTACTTCAACTATTCCCAATGGATGCTGCATGTAGCTTAGTTTAAATTTATTTTTAAAACGATTTTAAATACTTGTGATTAGTTGTACTGTTATCTTAAGTAGTAGTAACAACACATATACACACAGACATACAATCATATTTGTGCATGCATATATACATATACACATATATATAAATATATATATATATAAATATATAATATATATATATATATATATATATTTATTAAGTTAAACACCTGCTTATCGTGATAGCTCTATAAAAATTTAAAAGCCCCATTTATTCTCCACAAAAAAATATATATAAAATATATATTATCTCGAAATTATCACGATAAGCTGATGTTGTAGTTGCATTAAATATATAAATAAAAAATTATATATTTAATGCATTTTTTTAAAGAAAAATTTAATATATACTCTGAGAATGTAATTATTGTCAATATATTTTGGCGCTGTGAATGTTTTATTGTTAATTCTCTTTACACGTTGACAAAAACAAACCCAAAAACACTTCTGTATTTTTTATTATAAAAATTTAGTAATTTAATTTGGCTTTTCATGCATGTGACGATTGTCTAACTATACACATATATATATATTTTAATATATATAAATTTTTATTATGAAATCTCAAAGGCATTCAACAATATGTATAATTAAAATTAACACTTCCTGAAAAAATAATTAATCCTATTTATAATATAAATATTGTTGTATAATCATTTTAAATAATTTCTTTTTTTTTTTTTCAATTGTTTAAAACAAAACAAATATAGAGCTTAGCATTAAAAATTTGTGTCTTACAATACCGAGTACCAAAGGTAAATCCAAATAAGTAAAATACACAATTATAATATTTTGTTCAAATGTGTAAATGAAGTGCTTAGACCTATTGCTAATGCGCTAATGATTCCCGATAAGTGACTCCTCGTGCTGTTGCTTCTCAATTTTGCGCTGATAGTCACGCTGTTTGCAGGTTGCCACATTTGAGGCTCGTTTCTGTAATCGGTATTATGATAATAAACTTTAGTTAGTTAATTATGATTAGGCTTTTGCATGTATGTGTTCTACATTGTAAACATATTTAATTATTAGTATATGTAATTTTTGTGTTTTTTTTCTTTTCTTTTTTATAAGAAGTACAATAAAGTTTTATTTTTATTCGTTTTTTACTACATTGTTGCTTACCTTTAGAACTTTTGTACGCTGATAAATATTTTGCATTTCCTTTTTTATTTTTGTTAGTTTGTCTTTGTAGACCTTCACGTCGTTCATCTATATATAAAAATATATATACACATTTATGAATGTATAATTGTAAATACATTTTTTTTTAATATTTAATTATAACACAATTTTTTTCCTATACTTTACAATATCATTAACTATCGCATTTACAATATCAAACATTTATAGTTTAATTGCCAGCGATAAGTTGATAAAGCTCAATGTAAATGCCCAGACAATCATATACATTTACCAATTTTTTTAAAAGGTTTTATATCTTATTAACCCTGAAAAATTGTTATATGCAGCGAAGTTAAAATATTTTGATATTTTACATAAAGAAAACCTACAGAAAGACTATAAATTTCAATCAAGTCAATGCAATTATGATTGCATTTAAAAATTTAAAGAGAAAGCCAGAAATCTTTGATCTGCCAGATTGCGTACAACAAGATCACACTTAACGCTTTTATTTGATTAATAGAAAAGTGATTTTTTTCACCGTGATAGCGTCC
Source organism: Zygothrica quintamaculata (assembly GCA_037044455.1). Classification (NCBI taxonomy): domain Eukaryota; kingdom Metazoa; phylum Arthropoda; class Insecta; order Diptera; family Drosophilidae; genus Zygothrica; species Zygothrica quintamaculata. The sequence goes on along the minus strand of JBAMBS010001672.1, from coordinate 7,068 downwards.
AGCCAAATAATTGGAAGATATGTTAAAAATGGCAAGACCTTGGCTAAGAAGTTTTGGTATTCCACCGTATATAACAAAGATATCACCAGCATTGAAAAGTATTTGTTCTGATTCATGCAAACACTCTTAATTGAACACCACTTAATTCTGGTTTTAACCAGATTTAACAGAAGTTGTTCACTGATGGAATCTTGAAAATAGGCTTATTCGAATAATGATAAAATGTTGTAAATAATAATGAAATATATTTAGCTAAATTCGAGTTTATACATAAAAATATTGGTATATTTACTAATTTGGATCTTGTACTTTATATGGAAGAAAACATACCATTTCATTCAATTTTACCACCTCACTACAATCAAGCTTATACTTTTCCCTGGATAAGTCAATGTAGATTTTGTTTTGTTTACCGCTATAATTAAAATTGGTTAATGGCCAAATACAATTTTGTTTGTTTAACCCAACTTACATCAATTCTTTAAGCTGCCCTCGAGCGCGTGCAAATGGTGGTTCGGCAATTTGTAGTATACCATGGGATAACTGTAAAGCCGACAAACTGCAATCGGATTTACTCACATCGGATTGTGTATTGTTGTTGCTGCATTTAGCTGGACTTTCGGACACGGGTAGTCTGACAGAACAGTTAGATGTATGACCGTCATCAATTTGATTGATTACACTAAACAGTTTTATAATATATATGTTTTATATATACTGAGTGGAAATATTTTAATATTTTTAAATACCTGTTTAAGTTGCTACTTTTTAACATTGCGCAGGTGAAAAAAGAAAACAAAAGGATTTAACATCAAAACAAAAGCAACAAGCAGCTGATGTCTATAATATTTATCGAATATTAAGCAATCGATAGAAACCGAATTGGAATTGAACTCATCAAGTGCGCAGTCTTATCGGTTTTCTACCAATCAGCTGAATGCGTTTTTGTTTACAAAAAAATATACATATATAAGTTTAGTAATTTGATTTTTTTTTTTGTGTAGTATTAAACCACTATTTAAAATGCGGTGTGCTGTACGCAACTGTGGCAATAACAATCGAAATGGAAATAGAAAAAAGTGGAGATACTTTCATTTTCCCAAAGATGAGCAACAATTGCAGAAATGGATTAAATTTTGTGATCGAGAAATCACAAATATAGCAACAGGTAAATCATTTTTAAAAAATTAACTGATATAATAATAATAACAATTTTTACTTAGCTTGCATTTGCAATGAACATTTTACACCTGATGACTTCGAGCGAAATATGCAATATGAATTGGGTAAAAAAAAGTACATTTGCAATCATTTTTAACAATTTAACTTATGAAATGTTTTGTAGGTTTTATGCGCAAAAATCCAACAAAACTAAAACCCGGTTCCCTACCAACCATCAACCCTGCACATAAAGCAAATATAGTCAAAAAAGATGTGCAACGTAAAAGAGACGACCATAGCTATACTGCCTACTCGCTAAAAACTCAAACTGCACCAAGAACTAAAGACAGAAAAAGAAAAGAGCAATTGAAACCAATTAAATGTGCGGAAGACTTTGATGATTTTTCAGATGAAAGCAATTGCAACTTAAAACAAAATAAAAATATTGAATACATTGACATAGAAGAATATTCACATGCTGAAATTGCGTATCGCATTCCCAGTCACATACAAGAAGAAATTATTGATTCAATTAATGCAGAAGAAAATACTGAAGAGTATGTGGAAATTATTGAATCGGATACTGAACACTACGTTAGGCATTTGGAAATGGAAGTGTATGGATTTTGTTTATATATAAATACATATATATATTGAGCTGTGGTAAAATGTACGTGGCGATTTTGATTCATATGGCCCTTAGCTAGGTCATACTTACAGTTCTACACTCTAAATTTATTGCGTACTGTTGAACTGATTAGAATTTATTAATGGTTTATTGGGAAGCCTGTGAAAACCATTTAATTGAATTGATTTTATCCGAAAAATGGCGATATATTGTTGATAATTATGAAGATGTATATGTATCAGTTGGATATGCCCTAAAATCGCTCCGAACATCAAACCATACTCAACATGTATATAAAAATATTTAAAATTTATCTTCAATTGCTTTTTTTTAAATATTCCAATAGAACCAATTTGAAGCGAAAAGTTTTCTTTCTGAAGGAAGACCGTACAAAACTATTGGAAGAAATTGAAGATCTTCAAGAAACCGTACATATTGAACAATCTAAAAACAGAAAAATGGGGAATAATACTGGAATGGTTTGTAAAATTTTTACTTTACTATGTGTTTTGTTGAAGTTTTGACAGAGTTAAAAAATTATTCAACACGATATATTGTCAATTTAGAGAATTGTACGATACACTGTATTCTACACCAAATAAAAATAAACAAAATTAAGGTATACAGTAAAATAATCGACGACATAAAACTTTTCAATTATTTACTTATAATTTCTTTATAATTTATAGCATAGCTAGCATAACAATATTAAAAAATATTTATATACGATTTTTAATTTTATTTTTTTTTATGTATTTTTATATGTTCAATTTCTTAATAACAAAACATTGATATTTACATTTAATTCTATTTAAAGTCTGCACATCTCTAAAAATTTGTTTTGTTGTTAGTAAATATTATTTTTAGTTATTATTATATTATTAAGTTATATTTAATTTAAGTTTCTTGATTCAGTGAAAGTCGTTTATTAATCTTTATATTCGTTGTTTAATTACAGATAAGATCACGAAATCAACCAGCAATCAATAAAACCGTTTTACTATATACAGCTAGTATAGAGACTATCAAGAAAATGCGTAATATAAATGATTCAGACAATTGACTAGCTTATTAACTTAAATTTATGTAAAACAATAAAGTTATAAATATTAAAATCAACATTTTACTTAAAGCATTTTATTTTTTAAATATTCATCAGAAACAGATAAACACTAAAAAGAAAGTATGCATGTAGCTTCAAAATAATCAAATTTCCAAGAATCTTATCTTAAGCAATTTTAAAATATTTAGCTATCCGAAATGTATTTTCCTTGAAAGTAATAAAAACCCACATATGGAATTGTACTTAAAACAGGCAAATATTTTTGTTATCAGTTTAACGATGAGTCGAACATATTCGTCAAGGTCAATATAATTAGGTATAGGCTCTCAGATAATAACCTAATGACTGACCATTGAGTTAATTCTACCTGAAGGACTATAAAAGAGAATATTTTGTAACGAACAATCTGCACTGTAAGCCCAACATTCAAGCGATCAACATGTTGCACGCTTCTACGGACACTCGGAGATTCTCTGTCTACGGCGTTGATGTTGGTCACCTGATAACGCAATCTCATCTCAACCCAAAAAACATCCAAAGATGAAGTCAGCACTTGCAGTGTCAGCAATCCTAGACAAAGTCATAGTAAATTGTATATTTTAGTTAAGTAAATTTAAGTTAAAATTATATGTATATACAATGTAAATTATACATATTTTACACTTAAATTTAAATAGCAACATTAATTTAGTTAAAATTGTACATAAAAACTTAAATTTAATTAGCAAATTATTTAGTTAATTATTCTGTGTATATTTAAAATATACGTGATATTTTTGCAATAAAATTTAATCTAATTAAATAATTTCTTAAAATACTTTGTATATATATTTATATACATATATATCTGAATAGTCTGTTTATTGACTTATATTGTATATATTTATGTTATTTTAGAGTCAAATATAAATAAAAACAAAACTAAAAATAAAATTATTTAAATGATGTGAATAAGGGTTGCTCTTTTACCTTTCAAGGTTTAGTTGACTGCAAGCCTAACAAAAGGAGAAGTACGTATAAGGTTTCTCAAAATGAGCTACCTAATCTCACATTTCTTTTAAATACAATGGAAGAAAAACGATTATATATTAATTTCCCTTTTATCATGATACCTCATATATTTAGATATATGTTTTGAAATATGAAAGACTGAAATATAAAGCCTGATTTTAAAATAATATGTACACAATTATCTTGGTTCTATAGTCTTATATTACTTGATTACCCCTTAGTTATAGGAATTTACAAAAAATAAATCAACCCTCAGATTTGTTTATAATATGCTTATACGCATTTCAATTAGGAATATTGCAACAAAACAATATTTTTTAAGATTTAAAATTTTTTTATAAAACAAATTTTATATTAATTAAGTTTGTAGCTACATTGGAAAGGGTGTATACAATTTTGGCATATATATATTTAATATATTGATATAGTTATTGATCAAACAAGTAGAAGGTTGCCTTGGAGTGCAATAGTAACTTATTTTTTATATACCAAAGTTGAGAGTAGTTTGCATTGAAAGTGGTTAAGTGAAAGTTAAATCTGGCTAATTAATTAGCATGGAGTATATATTTAAAAAGGAGCGTCGCACATTTGGTGCACGTGTTAATTTTGAGGACAAGGATGAAGTGATTTTTAGCGAGAATTCAAATCCGGATTTGGTTAAAAATTATATATTAAAAAATCCTGTGGAACAGGTAACACAGTATGCTGGGCAAACCTCACTAAGTGTAGCAAATACGGAACGTGCCACATACAAAAGCACTGGGATAACACATAATGAAGGAGGATGGCCCAAAGATATTAATATGCAAGATCCAGAGCAAACGGTACGCTATAAGCGTAAGATTGAAAAGGATGAGAATTATATAACGCAAGTTATGAACTTAACAAAACCTATGGAGCATTATATACATCAGAATAATGCTGTTAATATATATGAGAATTATTTTGAGAATATGGAACCGGCACCATTACCAGAACCATGTAGATCACGCACCGTTAACGTTTATCGTGATCCTAATCCGATAAAAGTGCCTGTTAAGCATTTGTCTTGGTCGCCGGATGGTGGCATTAAAATGGCTGTAAGCCATTGCGATATGAAATTTCAAGGTGACAAGACTGGGCAACGTTGTAACTCCTATATTTGGGAAGTAGAGAATCCAAACGAACCATTTCTTACGCTAGAACCAAAAGTGCCATGTGTATGCCTTGAGTATAATCAAAAGGATCCAACTAGCCTAGTTAGTGGCATGTATAATGGTCAAGTTGCAGCCTGGGATACACGTTATGGAAAGCATCCAGTGATGATAAGTGAACGTGAGGTATGCCATCGCGATCCCGTTAACTCAGTGCTATGGAATAATTCAAAGAGCGGCACCGAATTTTTTTCGGGTGGCTCCGATGGTCAGGTACTTTGGTGGGATACGCGGAAATTAACTGAACCACTTGACCGTTTGCTTATGGATCCAATTAAAAGTGATGACCAAGATCTGTCACGCTCCTATGGTATTTCAGTGTTAGAATACGAAACCACAATACCTACAAGATTCATGGCTGGTACCGAGATGGGTATGCTCTTTTCATGTAATCGAAAGGGTAAAACTCCAACAGAAAAGATACAAATTCGGGTATGTTTTATCTTCAGATACACCTTAATTGGTTTTATTGAGAATATTTTTAACCTATTTTTAATTGTTGCCCATCAGATGATGTGTCATTTGGGACCCGTTTATGCCATTACTCGTAATCCGGCATTTGTTAAGAACTTTCTCACTGTTGGTGATTGGTGTGCACGTATCTGGTCTGAGGATTGTCGTGAAAGCTCTATTATTTGGACTAAAAGTAGCTCGTCAATGCTAACAGATGGAGCATGGAGTTATACCAAGTACGTTCGTTAAATGTATAGAAAATATATTTATTTTATTTTTCATATATTTTTAAGGGTATCTCAGTTTTTTATTACACGTATGGATGGTGTATTGGATACATGGGACTTATTACAGCAGCAGAACGAACCGGTACTAACGGTTAAGGTATGCGACGAGCCACTCTATTGTGTTCGGACCAATGAGAACGGTAAATTTGTTAGTTGTGGCAGCAAATTGGGAGCTACATTTTTAATAGAGGTTTCCGATAATATGGTCATGTCGGCTAAAAATGATAAGCCGCTCCTTACTGCGGTAAATACTAAACACTTTTTATTTCTTAAGTTGTCAAAGCGACCAAAAAATTTAAATATCTATATAATTGATTTAATTTATTGTTTCACGAAAGATGTTTGAACGAGAAAATCGTAGAGAAAAAATCTTAGAAGCCAAATCAAGGGAAAGCAAGCTAAAGATTAAAGCCAATCATGGCCAGGAGCAGGCCGATTTGACCACAATAAATGGCAAAATAAATATGACACCATTCGCTAGTGCCTGTGAGCAAGCAGCTACTGAATATTTTGCTGCTGTGGAGCAGGAACGTTTGCGCCGAATGCCTGGAGGCAAGCGTAGGTGAACAGTTACAATTCACATTGAAAATAATTTTTAAAAACTTTACCTAAAACATTTTTTGTTATACTTTTTCAGAGGATGTGGAGGAGGTTGATGTGTCGGAGGCGGAAAGTTCCAAAGTTTAAATTTAAAAAATATATATATGATATGGTTCGTTTTTCGCAGTAGATGGCGAATATTAATTTACTTTTATATATTAATGGTTATTTATTTATGCTGCTGAAGTTAACAATAATTATTTCTATTGTTGTATTATTCAATTAAGTTACTTATACGAGTAATAAAAATAATAATTGTTTTGAATTTTAAAAAAAAAATATCGAAAAATATGTATAGCGTAATGTTATGGTCGGCTACCAGATTTCGGTAATATATCGGCTTTAACTATTTACGTAAGCAAATTTTTAAATTAATCGATAGCGGTAACATGTGCTATTTCATCCAAAACATATATATACATCGATAGCATATTGAAAACTCAGTCAAATAATATAAACTTATCGATAGAAAAATCAAGTGTTATTTATAATATTATTATAAAAGAAGTAAGTGGTATATTGCAGATTTGAGACAAGTTTTTTGTTTATTTTTTTTTTGTTAAAAATCCGATAATAAGTTATCGCTGTGAAAGTGGTAGTGTCCTATAACAAATTTTGTTTAGAATACGCGCCTTATATATTTATATATACATCCATATATGTAGCCAATGC